>DWDV01002353.1:0-11713 GCA_018245615.1 Mimoniades ocyalus
CTGCGCGCGGTCAGTGCGCCGCTCGCCGTAGGCTCAACCGACCAGACTGACGCGCTCCCCGCCTATCCCGCGAGGGACCTGGCGGGAAGATGCTACACTATGAACGTAGCACAGTACTGAGTGCCGCCGAGCACCAGTTAGCTCTATGCCCACACATTTGACGTACTTCTATACTCATCAGCCTCGTGACACCCGCGCGCCGGCCCCGGGTGCTTGTGACAGTTGTAACCGTGGCGACTATTGTGTAATACCGTGCTCCCCAGGCCATCACCATCCAGCGCTACGTGCGCGGGTTCCTCGCACGGCAGAAGGCCAAGAAGTTGCGGCAACAGATCATCATATGCCAAGCGGCTGTGAGTATTTCGAATTTATGAATTTTTCATGTACATACGTACGGATACACAATATATTGTTATATAAAATATATTGTTATAAGCATATATTTTTTCAAGATATCGTATATATTAATTATGTATATCTATAATAATACATAGGTATTCACGAAATATTTAATAGTAAATTTTTAATGTTGTCAAAAAATCCGAACGATCCCCGACCCTCGCGCCCGGCGTGGGGATTACGCGACGTGCTTATTGAGGGAGAGCCACGCCCAGCAGTGCACTGTGTAACATTGTAGATCCGGCGCTACCGGGCGCGGCGCCTGTACAAGCGCCTGCGCATCGAGGCGCGCAGCCTCGACCACGTGAAGAAGCTGAACAAGGGGCTGGAGAACAAGATCATCAGCCTGCAGCAGCGCCTCAGCGACGCCGCCGACCGCAACCGCGCCATCGAGCCGCTGCAGGCGCAGCTGGCGCAGGCCCGGTGCGCCCGCGCCTGCGGCTGCCCTTGCTAATGCAATACGAATTAATGTTCCTATTAACGACCCTCGCTAACTATACCGACTTTCACTAACGATGCAACTACAAGTAATTGCAAGTATGGAAGTATCGATGGGCGACAGTGGCCAGTCACGACTCCCGCGGGCTCGTTTGCTAGTTCCTCTTATCGCATGTATTTTATTTTATTTACAAGAGTAATTATATGTACAAGTTTAATTAAGAATTTTCTTTCTGATGTTCAGAGCCAAATTGGAAACTCTCAAGCTTGTGGAAATGGAAGCGAAGACACTGAAAGTGGCAATCGTGGACAAGGACGAGCTAATCGACGCGCTTCAAGCGGAGCTGACGAGCGAGCGGGACGGCAACAGGAAGCTCCTGGAGGAGAAGACGAGGATAGAGGCCGTGTACAAGAAGGAGAGGGAGCAGTGGGAGGCTGAGAGCGAGAAGCTGGCGAACGAGCTGAAGAGTGAGAAGGAGCATCATGAGATGGCTTTGGAAGGTAAATTTTAATATACTCGTATGATTTAAAAAAATATCCTTGTAGAAAATTATTAGTGTTGAATCGTTGCGCCAGGAACCTATGGGGTAGGCACAGAGCACCGAAGGCCGAATATCTTCACAGACCTGACATGACTTATAGATTGATCACTAAGAGACATGTCATGTGTAAATAATGTTCAATAAATAATTAGATACTATTTTTTAAATATTAATTGGATTTTTTCAATCGCAAGTTACTTGTTATTTCCAAATAGCAGTAGTTTTCACAAGCCCGCGCGGGCGCCTCTGTCGTTGGGGTGAAGTTTGGGATTATAAAAATAAAAGCATTTTTCGTATTTAATTTTTTTTGCGTTATAATGATGATGTTATCTTTGAAGACATAGTAATATATATACATATATAAAGAGATAATACATATAATTATTGTACTTTTACAAAACAATGCTCGATAAGGCGGGCCGCCGCGATAATGTCCTGTAATCACAAAAATATTGCGAGTTTTCTACTCTGCGTAATAGAAATATCTTGTTTTTACCTTTTTCGCATATTTTGAGGAGTACGTAGGCTTCTCATTCTGTGAGGATTTTCGCGTAGAATGTTGGAATGTTAATTGTTCATGACGATGGTGAGGATGGTGAGGTTCACTATAGACGTAAACGACGTCTATAATGAAAATGGCAATAGGTATTTACCTCGGTCAGTGACGTAGTAAGTAATGTCATTTATTTTCAATTAATTGGGAGCCGGTGGTGTTGCAAGGTCTACGAAATAGGAGGGGCGGGGTAGATGTATATATCTGAATTTAAGAGAAAAGGAGAAAGTATCCCTACATTGAATAATGTTTAGGGAGGTGGGGAACGGGGTTACAGCGGGAGGGGGGGGAGGGGTAAGGCTTACTCATAACGAGTAATGTCTATAGCGCGCGAATTTCTATGCCGATATTAAAATTATCGAGCTGATAGGAGAGATAACTCCTTTGATAACACATGCCATAAGCTATGTTCGTAATTAGTGCGGCCTATGTGATTCATACGCCGGTCGGCGTTGCGTACAACGTTTATGTGGGCCCTTATACAGGGTTTGCATTTCTTATAAAGGGTTAAAAGTGAATAGTGCGATTTTAAACCTTATGTGCATGGAAGTTGTGGTTATGTAGTAAAATTGTACTACTTAACAGCGATTTATTCTTGACTCAGTCCACTTGGAACATTTCATAATAAACCAGTAAGTTAGTTCAATGCGCAGTGATCACCGCTCACCTCGTGCGCAAGCTGTTGGGTCCATCTTTAATCATAATAATAAAGTTTCTTTCATTAGGTACGTATTGATAAACATAATGAAAGTTCAATCGAAATCGCTTCAGCAGCAACCGTGTTTAGTCCAAACAAACAAACAGACAACGTTCACAACACGCGTTTTTGTGGTACGATACACGTGTCAAGAACTTTACTTACTTTAAATAAAAGTAAATGGTTGTTTCCAAATTATAAGTTTATTATGACATCAATGCGGGCATGCGAAGCGTTCTGTAGACAATCAATTATACTTTACAAAGCATACTCACATGTGCATCCTATTTTGAGAGCTGTACGAACCCCATATACGAGTAGGAAATATGCATTTCATATAAATTCAAGTTCATACAGTCGTCCTTCATAGATGGTTCCCAGTTAGTTTGAGAATACGCAAAGAGCTCACAAAGTGCAGTGCTGTTGGATGTTAAATGATAAAGTGATGAAAATGGGCGTGTCCCAAGAAGTGACCGCGAATGGTGCGGCGCTGGCGGCGGTGGAGCTTAACGCGTGGTCACAGGAGTTCGAAAACCGCGCACGCTTTTGGAAAGGTTAGTCGAGATTGCTACTCGAGGTGGTTTTTCATTTAAACTCATAACACTTTGCCACATATATGCTTACGTGTAATAATGTATAATTTACCGCAATAACAAAATAACTCAGATACTGACTGATGGCGGAGTCTTAAGTGTTCAAACCCAGAAGGAGTCGATCCCAAGTCTCCAAACCTTGAAGGGATACGTCAGCTCTGAAAGGATAGTGATATTTGGCACTCCGTGTTCTCTGTCTGCCGCGTCAGGGCCCTGGCGTGACGATATAATTATAATATCTCTTTATTATATATGTACATGTTTTATTTACCCATTTATACGTAATAAGGTATGTATTTGGAAGTACGAGTACATTCGTCGGCAGAACGCGACAAGCAACACGAGGCCGAGAAGAAGGCCCTGTGCCTGGAGCTGGAGGCGGAGAGGCAGAGTCGGCAGAAGTTGCTCTCGGCGCAGTACGACTTGCAGGAGCGCGTCGACTCGCTGCAGAGGTAATGCTGCCATACATTATATAATGACACATAGGAAGATCTTAGTATTTCGAAAATAAGGGCATCAGGTGCACATGAACATTTTTCACTAATACGGAACGATGTCCCTGAGCCTTCGAAAGCGCCGATGATGTTGATACCTATGCGATAGTGTACAGTTCGAGTTTAGAACAACGTGTCTGTGGCAGCGCGCCGGCGCCGCGCTCGCTGCGGCGCGCGCCGTCCGACGCCAGCTGCGCGTCGCAGCACGACGCCGCCGACGCCGCCGACGACGTGAGTGCCGCCGCTACGCGCGCTCCTCGCACACTACATACTGTACTCTTCTAACTCATCCGCCACTAGCTCTTCGCACTACATGTTATCGCATTACATGTTATCGCATCGTATATTGGTCGTTCTTTCGTCTGCCACACTCAAATACACACCATGTTTTTTTTTTGTCATTTGTAGGACTACGGATACGGGTCCGTCCGGTCGGTGGAGACTTCTCGGCCGGCCCTGGAGGCGGTCAACTGGTCCGCCGGCTCCAATAACGGACCCATGCCGGTGAGTTATTTTACTTAACTATGATTATTACGAGGTGTCCAATTCGTATTTCTTAGCCTACGGGCTCCATAAAACGCACTTATTGCAAGCCATAAAAATTTATATATAGATTTAGATCTGACTATAAATCTTCATATTTATCACCGATGGTTTCTCAACCTTTAGAATTAAGCTGAAAAGCCTCATGAAAGCAAATATTGTAGCTTTGCGGTAGAATAGGGTGTAGTAGTGGTTATACTGAGTGACGGAGTAAGCTCCCGGCCACCGCGGGCGCGGGGCGGTGCTCGCGGCGGCTGGGGTTCAATAGAGTTGTAGACCGATTTCTGTTTAGATACAAACTGTTGGCATTAATTGATCTTAAAAGAAAATCAAAAGAGTATCACATTATCCTCAAATTATGTACACTTCAGATAGCAGACGCCGGCCTGGTGCTGCGAATGCAGAACAAGATATCCGTGCTACAGAGCGAGCTGTCCCGCACCGCCAAGCGCGCCGCCGACCTCGAGGACAGACTATTGAGTGAGCAATCATTAGTATGTAAGCCACCGCCGACACCAATCAGAACGAGCGCGACGCTCAGGGTTGCCACATTACATACGAAATTGACTAATGTATTGATGAAGTTCAAATAAATCCAACTGCCATTAAGTTCTCGGATAGCGATAGGTCTAGTAATCATTTAAAGGAAACACCGTGGATTATGAATGTTCTGTTAAGTTGTCAGTTCTGCCGCTTCTCACATGTATCTGCTGTCAATAATGCAGAAGGCAACATATAGGTCCTTATCAATAGACCGTTCCCCAGTTCTACTTCAAGTATGTATCGTCGCACGGACGGGCCGAACCGTACGAAGCGACGTAAGAGCGGCGGTTATGTCAAGTCTACACTCTGAGGAGTCCGAAACATTTTAAAATATGCTGTGGTGTGCCAGATCGTCTCTCCGCGCCGCCCACCAACCCCAACATCGACCGGTTCAAAGTGGAAGAGCTGGAGATCGAGAACAAGAAGCTACGCGAGCACCTGGAGCGCTTGCAGGCAGCTGGCGACAGCCTGCTGGTCTCCAAGGAAGTTATCAGTGAGAGAACTATTCGTTTCTTTACTGTTATTAGGCAAGTAAAAAAAAAGTACCAAATTTACGTACGAAATTTATCAGCTGTCTGATTTGCTATGTGAATCACGCAGGCTTTTCGTCATTTGGTTGTCTTCACACGGTAATCCATTTTGTTATGCTATTGCTAAGGACACACCGATAGTCACAGTATGTCACCACACTTCCAGAACAACTGGGCGCCATGCAGAGCGAGCTGGACCGCAGACGAGACGAGTGCATCCAACTGAAGAGTGTCTTGTCCAATCAGGTGTGCACGATTCAAATATACGATTCATGTATAGCTCTATGTGTATACATGAAGTACAAAATACACAGAAATATTTGCTGCCAACAAATTGACAGACCGTAAAATGCATAGAGCGTTACTCAAAGCTTTTTTTTTTATTTTGGTCACAATGTGGTGATTAAAATTTGTTAGTCGTTTGTCCTGAGGTACTGTTTCATCTGAGAGTCGTTGTAAGATGTATCATTTTAATGTAATCCGTATAAAAATTAGCGGGCACGGTTTTAATTACATGTTGAAATTTTAGTTAAAATTAAGCTCTGGTCACATATC
The DNA here is from genome assembly GCA_018245615.1 of Mimoniades ocyalus. Lineage (NCBI taxonomy): Eukaryota > Metazoa > Arthropoda > Insecta > Lepidoptera > Hesperiidae > Mimoniades > Mimoniades ocyalus. Next base: position 5,888 of record DWDV01002353.1, read on the forward strand.
GCGAATAAACGATACGCTAAAGAAGTATACGCTGCTTACCGTTTATCAATTGCATTCACCGTTTGATAAGGCCAGTTGAGTGTTCGCGAGTGATGACTCCGAATATTTTTAAAGTGTGCTGTATGTATGTATGTATGTGTATGCGTGGACCTACCGTTTATACTAGTCGCGCTCGTGACTTTGCCTTGTTATCTGTGAATAGATTTAGCGGTATGAGAACATCGAATAGTCTAAATTTTAATTTTAAAAATGTTAACAATATAGATCAAATAAAAACCAATATGAATGAAAATAGTATAGAATGAAAATAGGATATAAAAACGAATGAAAAATATAAAAATAACAAAAATATCGATATGAGTAAGTATCGATACTTTGAGGGTACTCTTATAAGTATTATCTAAAAATTACCTTATTTGTATTGAAAAATTACCTTATTTGTATCGGCATCCCTAGTGAAAGCTAACATTGTGACGTCACAAGCGGTCGTCTTTATTCGGGAACTGTTGGCGTGTTTTCGGTTGTGTATTCAAACATTTATTTTTATTTTGATGTAACTTTAAAATTACAACGCAAAAAAAACGAAATTCAGTTTTGTTATAAAACTTAATATCTTCTCATTTATTGCAAAAAAAATCATTCACAAACCCAATTACTATGGTCGAGTAATATTTAATTTTTTTAGAATGATATTTTTGAATAAATTTTACTTAAAGTGAAATTATTTTTAATTTGACTGGTAGTGCATAACTTTTTTCATAAATTGTTTTGATATTCGCGGAGGTTTTTTTTTTCTTATTTTACACATTCATTTTTTCATGTACGGCCACAAATCGCCGTACACAAATTGTACACATCGCTCTACAGTTGATAACAACTGTGTTATCTGACATCTTGATGTACCTATCTCGACTGGTTAATATTTGACCGTATGTAATATTTACACATATTTTTTTACAGTTTATCTCTTACATTACTGGCAAACATTTGCTAACATGTTATTGTATTCACATCAGTGAATAAGTTAACAGGAAGTTTACGAAACAGCCTCGTGATAACAGTTTGATAAAAGTGTTAATTGCTTTATGAAAAAAAAAACATTCTCTTTAAACTAAAAAAAATCCATTTAAAAAATGATTTAAACCTCTATTTAATGGTTAAAATGTGTTTTAGTGCAGTGATTTGAGTTTTAATTTTTTTCTTCTTAATTAAATGGCGCATCATTATAATGGTAGTTGAATTCGTCTTTAGGCAATAATTGAATCTCTCTTAATCTTAAAATCTTATTGAAGTGAAGATATTATTAAATCTGTATTTGCTTCTAATTTTATAAAATACCTTGAACTGCTCCTCTCACAGTAACAACAAAATAAAATCACAATTTAATGTATATACAAGTCTGTTTATATTTCTCTATTGAATTTGTAATTTTAAAACCGACCGACTTGTGGTATGATGCTAGGTGGTGACAGAATGCACCAGTTTCCGAATGGTTTCATTGAGAAAACATTGTTTATGGACTTGCCTCAGATTAAAAGTGCTTTGCATAATAGAAAGACGAAGGTATATATAATTGGGTTCTTTGGGAAATAATAAATAATTCATGTAAGGTCAATGTGCTTTTTTAACACTAATGATTCAAAAAATATAAAATGGTTTATTTAAACAGGTTTGAGAACTATCATTAACCTTTACTATTTATATTATACGCTTAATTAATAGGTGTTGGGCGACATTTTTATTATGCTCTATAGTCTATTTATCACCATTTTTGTTACAATGTTTAAGTATTTTTGACTTTATAGGTTTATTTACGAGGAACTAAGAGCGGTTCATTTTTGATATGTTTTGAAACTGTAATGCTCATATATTTTTTTTATAATATAACTAGTCTTTGGTACAACTGACAATATTTCAATTTTTGTAGAACTGACAACATTTTAATTTATATAGAATTGATATTTAAAAAAAAACAATGACGTTCGTTCCAGCTTATGAACTTGTATATTTATTGGATATCAGCAAATTGGCTATTTGTAATAATTCATTATGCATATGATATGCATGCATGATGTATGCATTTTTATAAATTTTCAAAATATTGTCACTTCCACGTACTTACGTATGTAATTATAACAGTCAGTATATTTTATCCGTTATACTAAAAGGTGATTTGATTTGCGCAGAAACCATGGTTCCAAGCTCTGAAGAGTGTTGTAAGTAAAACATCGGTGTTCACGCGATTGCTTACACGCATCGACGCACTGACGTTTTGTTTGTCGTCAACTCGCCCTGCCGCTTTAAACTTCTATAAAACAGTATAAACCTATCTCATACATTGGCCGATAACAAATTGATTTGTCGATGTATTCCGAAATTTATTCCGAATATTTTCCGTGTTACAAACTGAAATTATTAATATATTTATGCCAAACCAATTTCAAATTTCGAACAAAAATCGAATCTATTGAAAAGTACCAAACAGCCCACATTGCAATGAGAACATGAATTCAAATATGGAATATTTAAATGACCCATTTCCAGCCAGGTTGTGACGACGGCAAATAAAAAGTAGCGCGCTTCTGATTTCAAAAATTCATGCAACTCCTTTTTTAAGAGTTAATCGTAGACATTAGTTTCGAAATAAGAAGATTAATAATTGATATTATGTTTTAAATCAATCCCTGCGCTCTTAATTAACTTGAGATATCTATTATTTTATTATCACTTATACCTATAAGAAAATATATCAGTTATTTATATGCTTTATTAATTTTTTTCCTAACCGTTTCAACGCTTTCTTTTGCTGATCATCGCACGGTATATATCTAATTTTTTTATGTTTCTTTTTCATTTGTATTTTAGAATTTGTATATTCTGTTAATGACCTGTTTTTAGCATAGAAATTGTTTGTGTTTTTAATATCCCTTTTTCTTATAACCTTTGCATCAATTAATGTTTATTATTATCGAAACAAACTACACGGAAAACTTCTCGAATATACGTAACTCCATAACTGTGTAATGTGAACTGAACCGTATTTGAATAGACCGTGAATCTGAAGTCGCTCGCGACGTCCAACTACGGCTCGGACGTGGACATCATCAACGAGGACGGCGAACTGGCCACTGCGTACGAAGCACAGAAGGGTATCAATAGGTAATCCTCATCATCATTATTTCTATCATCATTGTTATCATCATATCGCTATGTACCGTTTTATCGTTCCACCATTGGACACCGGTCTCCTCTCAGAATGGGAAGGATGAAGACCATAGTGGCACGCTGGCCGAGTGCAGGTTGGCTGACGTAACACGCCTTAGTATACCAGGAGAACTCAATGTTGCGCGGTGTAATCACTGGTATTGACGGTTGTACTTTCGTAATATGTAGGTATGTATAAAATACTTCAAAACGCGATGTACCTATAGCAAGCATTAAATGATAACAATCATCAAATGATTAATTCACATATTCAAAGCGGTCTGAGTTCACCTTGTAGAAATGCCGGCACGGTCTGATTTCACCTTTTAAACTCGTCAACACGGTCTCATCTCACCTCTACACTCTTCAATCCGTTCTGGTGTTACTTTGTATATTCACGACACTTTCAGACAACTACAAGAAGAACTGATATCGGAGAAGAAGTTCTACTCGGAGCACATCGCCAAAGCCAAAGCGGAGATAGAGCGACTTCGCGAAGAGAATGAGAAGTATCAGAAGTGAGTAATAGCTAATAATATATCAGCATTAAGTCATTTGGAGAGAGACCTTGGAGACTATCAAGTTGATCATAGTAATAATTATTATTTTATTAGAGATAATAATTTTATTAGAGAAGGAGAGAGAGGGAAAGAGAGAGAGGGAGATAGAATGAATCAGATCTGTTTGAGATTGGACACGGGTGGGTGTGTGTGAATAGCTTATGATCAAGTGGTTGTAAAGAACATTCTGGAACTGTTTTCTTTTCAAAATTTGAGTATAGTTGGTATCTTTAATAACGTTTTAATTCGTTCTATTTAGAAACTGATATGGGACTGTTTTTTGGACGAGAATATTTTATTTAAATATTATTATAATATATAATATTTACACCCCGGTCTGTTAAAACAACAGTGTTCCTGTGGAACAAGGACAATGTGATCAACATCCCCTGCCCTCCTGTCCTCCTGTCCCCCGGTGATAGAGTTCGGATATGATAGAACGTATGCATATGATTTTTGGATGAATCAATGACTTGCATATACATATGTTTGTGGACATGTTACTAAATTTGTCTCTTGCAGCGATCGCGGCGAATGGTCTAATATCGCGCGTACGGCTCTAGGAAGATTGTACAAAACATTTCAAAAGTCAACAACAAATATCATAAATGTAGTAAGAATAGATTCGAGTCAAGATGTCGTCTGGAAACTGACTCTGTCTATTTTGATGGAGTTCGCTTTGTAGTGTCCAATATTTCATGTAATAGCGTAGGTAGGTATATGTGTCGTTTCAAATTTCGTTCAAAACAATCTCAACGAGCTGTTATTTTTTTATTTTTAATATTAATAAATTTGTATATAAAGTTGAAAGTATTTAAATTTTTATGGTGCTTGTACATATTGCACACACGTGTGAACTACAAAAAAAAACTATACACAGTGAAATATCCATCGAAGTGTCCTCGAGCGCGGTGACAGTGTAATAAAAATTCTAGTAGTGTTTCCGAAGGACACATTTTTATTTATTGTAGAGACATTTTGTCTCTTCCAGTGAAATTATAGCATTCAAAATCAGGGGGATTTTCAACGAAAAATGTTCTTTTCAGAACAGATAGTTTTTTCAAACTGTCAGTATTACACCGTTAGCCAGCTTGGAACTTTGTATTCAAGCACCATGGAAATGTAAGCAACAGCTTTTCTCAGAGCTAACCTCGTCAATGTAACCATCGAAGTGTAACAAGTCTTTTGGGAACTAAAGAAGTCAGTAACCACTGGCAAAATATAAACAAAAGCTCTTTTCAGAGCTAGTTGTAAATATATTTGACAGATTTTCGCAAAGTCGACAGTCATAGTAACTATCAAAAGGAAACGAACAAAAACTCTTTTCAGAGCTACTGAAGTTGCAACCAAAGTGTACTTCAGAGTTAACATAGTTAATATAACCAGCTCTAAAATAAATAAATATTTAATTAGAGCTCCATCGCAGTACAAACAATAACTCGTATCGTAGCTTGGCAGTCAATGTAATCTTTTATTTAAATAAATATACTCGAAGGGTCTTTTTAGTGCCAATGGCGACATTGTAACCGTCTAAGCAAGTGTAACCATAAGCTCATTTCAGAACATGGTTGACAATGTAACCTTTAAAAAGAATGTAATTCATTGATTGATTGCTAGTAACTTCTAATGATAGCTAAAGGCTATGTTGCATTTGATAAAAAGTAAATGTAACTTCTAATCAAATGTGACAGCTCTTTTCAGACCTCAATCATCGAAGTAACCGTGTGGTGAAAATGTTACTAAGGGCTCTTTTCAGAGCTTCATCGTTAATGTAACCGTGTAGTAAAAATGTTACCAAAAGCTCTTTTTAGAGCTTCATCTTTAACGTAACCGTGTAGTAAAAATGTTACCAAAAGCTCTTTTTAGAGCTTCATCGTTAATGTAACCGTGTAGTAAAAATGTTACCAAGAGCTGTTTTCAGAGCTTCATCGTTAATGTAGCCGTGTAGTAAACATGTTACCAAGAGCTCTTTTCAGAGCTTAAATGTTAATGTAACCGTGTAGTAAAAATGTTACCAAAAGCTCTTTTTAGAGCTTCATCTTTAACGTAACCGTGTAGTAAA
>DWDV01002354.1:0-11709 GCA_018245615.1 Mimoniades ocyalus
ATTATAAATTCCGATTATAAGCATATTATAAGTTTAAAAATAAATCTTCAGTTACGATTATGAAACCGGTCACAAGAAAAATTTATAAACACATTATTAAGTTATGTGAGTCAATAGCACTGTAATTAAATTAAATTAAATTAAAAAGATAATCAATCATATTGAAAATCACACACACATTATAAACTGATTTTATTATTTACGGCACATCAATGATTAAATTCATACGGTTTTGTAACAAATCAATCGAATAAATTAAAAATCACGATTTAACATTTCACAATTATCTAATTGGTTTTATCATGTACGACTTACTCGTTTGAAAGAATTCATTCAAATTAAATAATACGTTACAATGAAATTATAATGATAACATACCAACTTACTATGATAGTATAATTAAGTTATACAAAAAAACAGACGTCTTGACGTCTACGTCAAGGCTGTCTTATTCCGCAACATCTCAACATTGACAAAAAAATTATATAATTTTGATTCATTTTCTATTTAGCTTTTACCTTTTTTAATTTGAATCGCATCTTTTCTGCTCACTGTTATGATTTTCGGCGGAATTCAAGCATTCTTTCCTTCTTTTCGTTATTTGAAATATTGCTTGTAACTTCAACGCGCAACATCACCCCCGTAATCCCCGAAGAGGCGGGCAGAGTGTAATGGAATCCACCATGGAATAGGGGGTGAGTCTATTACTATATCCGAGCTACTTCTAAGAATTTAAAGCTGGAAAACCCCGATTGTGCTGGATTCAGGGATCAAACTGTCGATCAAGAATTTCAATGTAATGAATTAATAATTAATAGCTCATATTGAACGACTTCAATGTTGATCATTTTAAGTTTAAATAATTATTTTTTGAATAATCAAAAGTGAAATTATACCTTTAGTATTAACTGTGACATCGTGGTACCGGTCCTAACCGCCTTTGTCGTAGCAGTTTGTTAGTTAACAAATACTTGGTCGCGAACTTTGACTCCCATTGGAGGTCTGCCTTTGTCGTGTCGATATCAATTTTAATTGTATCAAGGGTGTGTCGACTTAAGAATAGAGTACCGACTGTTGCTTAACTCGTGACGGCCTCACTGAGACAGTTGTAAAGCTTAATTTAGTAACTTAGTCAAATACATCACAATAGCAAAGCACAATGTGTATTTTATAGACGTATATATTTCTTATCTTTGTAATGTACAGAGTATTTATGTAAAGTGAAAATAGATCTATAGGCAAAATTATGTATTGCAGTTATTTTTCTTAACATGTATTTTTATGTGGACTTTTACGCACAAATTAACAAGTTCTTTTGTAATTAAAATACTGCATTAAAAACAATTTCAGTCTGCATTCACTTAATGTCAATTTGATAACATTTCATATTTAAAAAATATTTTTTATGATAGTCTTTTCATTCGTGTTGACACTCACGATCCAATTGTTAATGAATTATATATGACCTTTACACGGTAATTTGGTGTACTTTCTATTTTCGCAGGTCTACTGGCATATATTCACAAGTAATAGTACCTACCCCTTCAAAGCTAAACTATTGTACCATTAAACATTTCACGAGTATCTGTTGACATGATAAAATCATGTAGCGACTTAAGTCACGTATCATTTAATCTTAAAGTAATGTGTCTGAAACCTGTAGTTTAATACATATAATACACTTTATATGAGGCGTGTGTGAACACGTAAGAAATCGTTAAAATAATTGTTTTGCATTCATCGGTAGGGCTTCAACGACTACAATAATTTTTCCTTAATTTTTTTGTAATAACAATTCATCATCGTTGGCATGATCATATTTTGTTTCAGTCAGCACTTAGAAAGCAGAAGAATGAATAAGACCAAGTCTACCAAGCTGACTACTAAGCAGATTTCGACTCCTTAAAGAACAATATGCAGAACTGTGATCCATACAGTTTGAACATACACATGTATACACATCTGTGTAGAGGTAAGTCTAGCACGAATTAATAACGCGTATAATAATCACGTGCATCAATTAATCGTCCATAATTGAACGATTCTCACGTTACCAATGATTATAGATTGATAATGTACATAGACCGTTAAAGATTTAGTATTAGCTTTAATTATTAATAGCAGGCTAATGAATAAATCACCACCTTAATACCAGCAGTAGCTTCTTGGTGATGTTATATGTTTCAAAACACTTCTGCTACGGAATGAAATCTAACAGATCCAATTGGTACTGGACATGAATCGGTTGGTTGAAATAACTTGTGATTGTATAACTTTTTAAATCAAATATCAATATAATCGAATACTCTTTGTTACTAATTTTATAACCGGTTTTGTTTCTCTAAATTCGCTTTTGTAAACTCCCACTTATAATTTAGTATTTATGCAAAAGATAAGCAATAAATTATTTCTTAATAAATATATTATACAATACTCTGTTGGGATACGGAAAGCCATGAGTTACCAATCGTTACGCATTGTTCTTGAACGTCGCTCTGAGGCCGGGTCCACCCACTTCCCGCGCGTTGTTTTTGTGTTTACTGCTATCACATTCATAATTGGTCAGCCACTAACCAAATGTGGACCATCCCAAGCGCTGTAAGGGATCGAGTTACGACGTGCGGTTGTACCGAGTTTTACATACAATGTGTTGTGGGCGTTATGGACATACTAGTCTTGTAACGCTGCTTCACTTGAGACTTTTATTACTGTATCACCTGTTTACCTTATTATATCACGCTTAATCCCTTACCAGGTAGGCCACGGGAACCAATTGCCACGTATGTCTGTCTGTCTTTACAGACCTGACTTGCTTCTTTTACACTCACCACTCGACGTTTATTTATTATTCTGGAATGTTATTACCTATAATGATTTGTTGAATTCCGTTTTTCGTTAGGATAGTACAACTATTTTTTTATGGTTGAATGTCATTCGTATTTGTAAATGTCTTAAGTAAGAAAAAAAAATACATTATAATGTGAGTCAATTTATTTACTAAAAATATGGAAATTTTGACATATCGTTTCATTCTTATTCGTTATATCAACATACGGATTTTAAAAATAACATACTATTTACATTACGAAATCATACCTATACTTAGTTCCAAATATTTAGATTTGTTTCATTAAACAGTATTTTGGGATTTAATCGAATGTGTGTGTCAAGTAATATTTTTAATTTAGTATGCTATTTCCTTTCAGTGTTCCTCTTTGACACCATGTACCCAAATTCGTCGATTATAAAACAAAATGAATGTCCCTTAACTAAAACTATTTTACTACTAATTGAATGCAAATCTACTCAGTGTATGGCGGAGAAAACATATTTATATATGTACGTACATTGTATACTCGTATCACGCCTGTAATCTTTGAAGATGTAGGCAGAGGAATGTAGTACACGCCCACGTTTTACCAGTTACCTGTACGTCCCACTATGGAATATGTAGGGAGCCTATTTCCACACACCGGGTCAATTTCCAGACTCCGAGTCACTACTAGAAAATCTAAAATAGAAAAATCCAGTAGTGCCCGACACGGGATTTGTACCCGGGCCCTCCCGATCGGCAGTCGCGCTTGCAACCAACACGATCGACGAGGTTGTATATCTTAAACTATTAAAAGCGGACAAGCATCATGTATTTCGCAATACACGCCCGTATCTGCATACCACGTGATTTATCTTTTGATTATTTCGCACGTGAATGCCAAGCGCGTGCAATGAGTGCCATTAACGACTATCAGTATCAAGAGCCACAGGCGTGAAACGAGCTTGTTCGCATTTGTAAGATCCCTCACCACCCTTATAAGGTTGCGATTCAAGTGAGTTTATTAGCGAGCTTGGCCTGTGTATTATTGCCAGTAATAGATGTGTATTAATTGAGCATTGAAATCTTGTTGAAAATTAAATTTGTTTATGATCCTGTTTCCTTTCGTACATAGAATATGCCAATTCAATTTTCTATGGTTCCATGGTGTAATTGTGTTCCGACTGTTTCTGGGCTGGATAGACGAGAGCGGAAGGTCTTTTCCTGTAAATTACGTCGCAATTCTTGTGTGTCTGTTTTGATTTAATTTACAAATGGTGCATTAATAAAATCAAATCTTACGTATCTGTTTAAAAAATGAGTATCTAAGTAGCTTTGCTTAGACAGACCGCGTCACACCGCGATCTGCCGGCACCAGGTTTTTGGCGCCTCTTACGACACCCTGTATCCCGGCGCGGGGTCGGGGAATGTATTCTTACTCCGCCCCGACACAGAAAATGTTTTTAACTGAATGTTATTATATTATTATGCTAGGATCGTTACGATGTAGACAGAAATAACTGTGTTCCAGTCATCTGTATTCTTACAGACCTGATGTGTTTTTCTATATTTATTATACCCTTTATAGGTACATGCACGGTTCCGGATATTTCTGACTCCCCATCAACCGGTAATTCAGCCTATTTAATCAAGATAGGTGAGTCTCGGTCTCCCTCGGCATCCATGAAACCATTTTAGGTGATAATTTGTGTATAAAATCACGCCAAATTCTCAGCTTAAACAATTCATGCACAAAGCTATATTCCATTCGTAACTGTACTACAAACGTTTCTTGTCGAAATCGAATCGGATATTTAAGGAAAATGGCGGGAAGAGAGAATTATGGTGATACAAGACATTTCTCACTCGCGCAACTATTCAAGCGCGTAAGTCGATTTCAGTGTACATTCGAAGTGTTCGAATTTCAAATATCAAATAAATTTTGAACCGTTTTATGGAATATAAAGAAAAATATCGTATCTTCTTTATTTTCGTTTAATCTTAGCTCGCTTTTATTGTGTTCTGCCTTAATACTTTGTTCCATAAGTGTTCGTGCTTTCGTAGGAGGTGAGATGTCGGAAATCCTAGTAATCGATATTATTATTTCTGTGACTTGTACTTGTTTCATTTAAGTTGACTTTGAAAGTTCGGGAAAAAAACCACAATAATATTAACATGAAAGTGTGCAAGCAAATGCAACGAAACATATAAAAAATAGTAATTAGATATTCTTATATTTACTTAAAACTTTGGCTATAAGTTTTAGACAGAAACTTGTGATTTATACTCATTGTGCATGAAATTAAAAAAAATCTGGTTAGGTTTTAAAGGATTGAACAGTAGCCGCTCATGTGTAAATACGTTATTAATGACTACATACTTTAATTTTAATTGCTATCCTTCATGTGCGCGTTTTAACGCGCTCCAAATAACCTTCGCGTTCTGAAATAATATTCAGTATGAAATACGAAAAATGATGAAGTCTGAATTTATTTTTCTGTTACAATTTATTTGTGGTTAACGTATTATTTTACTAATTTTGGGATATAGGAAGGGGTACATGTGGTCTAATGTCAGGTACGTCAAATATACCACATTAAGAAAATTCTGGAACATTCTATGTAAAATACATTCACATCGAGTAGATACAATTTCGCATAATAGTGTAACTATAAAATAGTTCAAAAGTATGCACATTGAACTTTGGCATTTCCTCCCCACAAAACTTTATGTTCTTGAAAATTCTTTAAGCCATTCCTTTCTACTTCAAAATGCTTTTTTTGACATGTAAAACTTCTGTTTTTGGTGCCAATATATGTATATATCAATTAATATTATTATTATTATTTTGTTTCAACATAAGGTACATTACACACACGTAATTAAAGAGTTTGTTATTGTAGTTCACATTTCTTTACTTGATCATATTATCGGGTTTTAAATCGGAATTGCACATCTTTTCAAAACTGGACAAGGCTTAATGCAGTGTATGGTAGTGTTTATCTAGCTGTGTTCCACTTTTTAAATTGGTCCTTAGGAAGTACAATGTCTACCACACTCGACTAGCCTTCGATGACAACGGACGCTACAAAATAGGAACGCATGAACATGGATTTTACTTTTCATTTCAATTGAGTTTTGTATGTTCGTTTCTGTAAGAGACGAAGCATTTAGTTCTGCTTTCTGCAATTGATGTCTATATTGAAATGACCCTCTAATATAGTTTCACCCCTTAATGGGGTTTATTACTTCGGCAATCGTGAGATTTTTTGGCTCCTTTGTATAGTTGCCATCACCTTATCAAACAAACTAGATGCGTAAATTACACGAGGCAATCCAATTGTTGAGTACACTACTAAGTTACGTTATTAACATAAAAAGATACAAATATTTTCTACGTATAAAAACACGCATTCCGTGGAAACAGAATTAAGTTAAATATTAAGCTAAGGTTACACGCGCTGGCGTGGGCGTAAGCATATCATTTAATTTTAGATTATGTAAATGTGTCCGGGAGTTTATGAAATGTTTTATATTTTTACATTTGAACGTGAAATAATGTCTTTTACTTTTTGGATACTGTGTACGGCGTAGTAAACTGTGAAACGTTGGATAAGGTGAGAATTACCTACTTAAGATTTTTATATTTTGACATTTCAGTATTATATACAGTCTATTTCATTTATAAGTAGACTATATAAATGTAGTTATATGTTTTCTACACCATTTCAAGTTTTATTGAATATGTGACAGAGTCTTATACTTCTGTTCCTGTGTTGTCGTGTAACTTTCTTCTAAGTTATAGCAGTACTTACAGAGGATGATTACAACTTCTTCAGAGGTTCTATTTTTTACATATACAGCACTATGAAGTGATGTATCGAAAGAGTGTCATATAAAATTAATTTACTAATTTTACCACAGTAAAAAGTCACAAAGCAATAATTTACATTTAAACCAACAAAGATGGGTATCGGACGGTCATAAATTAACTGTTAAATTAGTTCACAAACACTAATTGACATTAAAAAATCATAAAACTAGTTATCTGCTTAATAAAATTAGAATTTCCATTACTTTCTTCTCAACACATGTAAGCTCCATTTGAGTGTCCCCTACCATGAAGCGTGTCCGACCGTCAAAGAGGAGAGAGAAGCGTGACCACGCGATGCTGTTTCTTAGTTATGGAGTATCCAAAGTTAGAAGAAGGTTGGAGCGTACATAACATCAAGCCTGTGATTCCCGAGGTACGAGTAGGCATAGAAATGTAGAAAACAGCCGCGTTTCACCACATTCGTTATCTGTCCCATCATGAAATAGGGAGTGAGCCCATGCCGTACACCGGGCCTATATATACATAGATTCCAAGCCTACTAGAAAATTTAAGTTAGAAAAATCTAATAGTGCCCGACCCGGGATTTGAACGCCGGACCTCTCGATCCCCAGTCGCGCTTGCAACACGACCAATTTGGCAGTGAAAAAGGTTCAAAGTTTTAAAAATACAAACGTTTATTTTTAATTCAATTGCATGACAACACTAAGGTAACGTTTAATAGTAAAATAGTAATACACATTAATAGGAAGATGGTATTATACACAAAAGTAATATAAAGCTTTACGCTTATCGGCAGATCGCTCGCGGTCAGAAAGCGAGTAGTCAGACTCACTTAAAATCTCATAAGGTGTCCGACGTACGATACGTAGGTGTACCGGAGTCGACATAAAAAGTGGATTAACGTCTTATGATACGTAATCCGAGTGCATAAGCAAGATTTGCGATGTCTCTCAGTCGTTTGTGCGTGAATTAATGGTTTTCCGTATATGTTTATCCGAAAATAGAAATGACGTTAAGAAGATAGCTGGTAATATTTTCATATATTTATGGCTCAATTTTTACACACGAGTGATTGAGAGTGGAGTATTAAAATCCTATGTAGCTTATTCTACTTTATTTTATTTGTGTATTTGATAAGTCAGTTAACGTAAAAGTCTTTTCGGATATATGTGTGAATATATTTTTTACTTTCTCAATGGGAGCGTAATTAGTCTTGATATATTGCTGTATAATATTCCTATATTATTTTACTGTGTTATTGGTCGAGTGGTTGCAAGCGCGACTGCTGATTGAGAGGTTCTGGGTTCAAATCCCGGTTTGGGTACTAACTGTTTTTTCTAACTTAGAATTTGTGGTTAAAATTTTTATATAATGTATGTATATATTATTGCGGCAACTATCGTATATACCTACTTGTGCCAGCAGGAAATCCTGCTGAAGCCGCACTGTCTTTTAAATCAAACAAACGAATTCCCGACAATTGATTTTATTACTGAGAATACTGAGATATTCCGAAGGTTCTCGAACGCGACTGCGGATGTGCAGTGTACTCAACGAAATTAACATATTCACTGTTTCATCTTAACTGGTTCCCACTTTTGAATTTCCTATTAGTGTTTACAAAGGCAATGTCAACACGCCGCGGTGGCTGGAAACTTTATTATGCGATTCTAATCATTAAAGACCGAACGACGACGGCGATGAGTTCGAAAATCGTTTGGATCGATGCATTTGTGTTAACGTAAATCTACATGGCCGTGTATTGTCGAGATTTGTTTACACGTATGTACGCGTTGTTGACTTTGCCGTGAGAATTGGATTCTAACGTCCGTAACGCTGGTAGGTCCGATCGATCAAACATCTAGCGTGCTACTGTTAAACAGGAGCCAAGCACCGATCTATGTAAATGAATGTGTAAATCTTGTTTACGGTCAAGTAATGAGCTGATTGTTTAACTGAAATATTATTGTGTTATTATCGGATTTTGTTATACAATTCAGAGAAAAAAAAATTAAAGGTGTTTTCGTATGACGCGTAGGTTTTGTTAAAACGCTAAAATGAAGGCAATGGACGAATTATTTTAGTTTTAGCGAAGTAGCAAGTATTTTTATCCTGTGGTATCGTTTATACAGTCAATGATTATTATTAATTGTATATTACTGTACTAACGTATTACCTACTATGGGATTGTTGGTTATCATTATTAAGACAACTGCTACAATTATTGCTATAGTTTCTAAATCAGGGTTAACAAAACATATTTCAGCTACAGAGTGAATAAGAGGTATTTGTAACCAGTGAGCGTGTTTGAAGAAAGTGATGAATGTAGAGGACGGAAGCTTTGTGAGAATCAAGATATATGACACTCAACATCGTTCTACCCCGTAACGGAGATAGCGTGATATGGAACAGAAATAATATTTTAGTTACACAATAAAAACATTAGGTACAAGGCCTTAAGCTGACAAGGACACTCTATTACGTGTAGGTACAAGGTTTATAAAGGATTTATATTGTCTAAAGTAAGAAATATATATAATGTACAAGTGCTTTTCTACCCAATAAAGGTCCGAGAATCCTCACCCTTGTCTTTTAGCCTAAAACTCATTCCACTGTTACATTACAAACCCAAATCTAGACAGAGACAGTTCATGACAGTTCCAAAGTTAGGACTCGTAAGTTATATCTGTACACATGTCAACCTCTTCTCAACTTTGTTTAAACTTTCTCGTATGTTTAGAATTGTATATCGTTATTGTGAAAATAATACTGTACTGTGTTCTTGAGTAGTGATTGCATAGTGACTTAGAATTCAGCCTTTTTTTTCGGGGGTTCTTGTGTTCAGTTTTTAAAATACATACAATGTAAGATTTGATTAGTAATAACGATACTGTAATAGAAGAAGTAAATGAAGCAAATTAACTCGGAGTCACTATTGATGCTCATATGAACTGGATATCCCACATACAGAAGGTAAATATAAATATATGAAGCTACTGCTATGCCTTATCTATACTTGTAGACACTACATCTACAGATATAGCTAGAACTGCTTATTTCGGTCATGTTTATCCACTCTTAACATACGGTGTTATTTACTGGGGAAATTCTGTAAATGCTCATTCAACATTTATCCTTCAAAAGAGATGTCTTCGTATAATTTACAATATGTACTCTGATGAAACATTAAGAAATATATTTAGAGAGAAGAAGTATCTTACACTGACAAATATTTATATTCTTGAACTGTGTGTTTTTGTAAAGAATAACATTGAGTACTTCGATAGGAAGATTGCGTTTCGTACTAACGTAAGGGATCGATATAGGTATGACATTTGTATGCCAATGGTCAAATGTAGAATATTTGAGAAAAGTGCTTTTATAACAGGTATAAAACTGTACAATCATTTGCCAATTGAAATTAAATCGCTGGATGCTGGTAAATTCAAACTTAAACTTAGGTCCTGGTTGCATGATAATGTTTTTTATAATCTAAAGGAATACTATGAAACCAAAACATATTAAACAAACAGAAATTGATAATATGTAAGTTTACATGTATTATTATAAAGTGTTATTAATAAATATAGTATGTATCAAGTATAGTACCATAATGTATTAAACCATAATTATAATATATGTGATAATGTAATGTAAGTATTAATTTAATTAATGTAATACTTATACCTATAAAATGTAAAATTGCATGCCCGATATGGGTGAAACTGTTGAATACTACATACTTTGCTATACCTACTAAGACCATCAACAAATTTGTAAACAGTTTACGCAATAAATATTTTGATTGATTGATTGATTGACTCATGCAAGAGCTCAGCTCCCAGCTTAACTGTTGGTTTACTTGGTACAGCCTAGCACTGTATATTGCATATGCGGAATTGCTAACGCGATACCCTATGCTATAGCTTTGTTGCTAAGACAAACGCTATTCGGGTGGTTGTGTTACCACTATACGAACGTAGAACTTAGGTTCTGTTCGTCACTATACTAGATCACTTATTTTAAAAGATGCAGTAGCACACCTATGGAGTTTCTTGCGCCGTTTCTTCTCCATAATGAATCATTTTCCGAAGCGGTGGTAGTTTTACTTTGACGTAATAAATTATATTCGAATTATTTGGATCTAATTATTCAAGGCCATCTATTATTTCTTTAACTGTTCATTTTATTACCGCAGACATATATTATAAAAAAAGAGCCATAAAAATTTCGAATTACACTTCATTTATGTAAGAATAGATTTTTCACTGCGTGTGTCTGCACGCCGCCTGAGAGGTCTGGCATGATGATATCGAAGTAAAATATAATAACTACACAGAATTAAAGTATGCCATATATAAAATGCACAAAATGGGGCTCGCGTCCAACAGTGGAACAGTAAAATTGTTAATCGTTATGCACGAAATGAAACGAGAGCAATGTCATAAATATTAAAACTTTAATCTAGTTGCACATCTTATATTCCATAGCATAGATTAACATCGTGTTGTTTGCTATACGCAGTAAATAGCTATGTATTATGCATTAAAAATAAATACTATGATTTCAGTAACGCGCCGTATGATTAGTCCCCATTATGAAAGAAGTATGGTTCTCAACTAACCAAATAAGAGTTCAATTGGTCCATAGAGACACTGATAATGGAATATAAGTTTAATTATTTAAATATTGCACTAAGGCTAGTTTTAGTAAAGGTATTTTTCTTATTACTTAATGAATACATCGCTCACATTTAATTAATAGGTATCTTAAGGCAATTTTGTGCAGTGATTATTTTAAATCTATACAAAAGGCTCTATTTGTGTCTTAACAGCTGTTTGTCAACAATCACCCTTATTTGTCCATTTGTGTTGAATGTTTAATTGTCAAAGAGTATTTCCATAGTAAACGTGTGTGATCATATCACTCTTCTACAAAAAATACATATTTAAAATATCTCTAACATTTTATGAACGAGAGTGAATATCAGGGGTATAGAATCAAAACTGGTTATGTCCACTAAATTTTTTCTTCCGAATACTTATTTCCGATTCCGGAAATA
>DWDV01002355.1:0-11709 GCA_018245615.1 Mimoniades ocyalus
TTTCATAACGGGACATAAACGTAACTGGTGCAACTTGGGAGTGTTCTACATTCCTCCGCCTACATGTTCGGGGAATACAGGCGTGATGTTACATTTGTTACGAGAATATAACAAGTCAAAGTTACAATCTAATTAATTACGTCAGTATTAATATTATTACGTATTAGTAATAAAAGAATTACATTTTTGAAAGTACCTACAGAACTAAATTTATGTAGGTAATAGGGAATTAATTTATTTAGTGTCACATTCAGTTCCAGTTATAAATAAATATTAAATTTGTGTTA
Source organism: Mimoniades ocyalus (assembly GCA_018245615.1). NCBI lineage: Eukaryota > Metazoa > Arthropoda > Insecta > Lepidoptera > Hesperiidae > Mimoniades > Mimoniades ocyalus. The sequence goes on from DWDV01002355.1 coordinate 288, forward strand.
CAACATAATATATTTATTTTAAGTAGAAATAATAAAAAATTATTCATATGTTATTTACATTTCACTAATGGGAACGTGATTAACAATAAAATTATTTATCTCCTATTTCTTCATCACTTTTAGTATTTTTAGCATCTGTTTAATTTATTAGTCTCTACAAAATTCTATGTATAATTATTAATTTTAATGCCAAAGTTTCGTACCTGTTTTCATTGAGTTTTTACTTACTAAGTTTTTTGATACGAATATTATTTTAATTAGAATAATATCGAGGCGAATAACAGATTATTTTTTAGGTAGACTAATAGATTAAAGTAGACTAAAAATATATAATTTGAGTAAAGTATATTATTCATTGAAATTTAATGTATTAAAAACGTAGAACACATTTATTTAACATCTGTTATTAAGAGGCCGTATAAAAATCTAAGAATGATACCTCTCTTATTCGCGATGACATCAAACAAAACATTATTGTTCGCAACTCAAAACTTGTTCTATATATAAAATATAGGCTTATAAAAGTATTACCTATGTTAGATTATTGTATATCATAAATATAAATCATATTTAAAGCAAAAATGGAAATAACTTTATTATTTGTGAATAAAATATTCGTCCTAATTTAATTTTTAGATTCGAAGTTGGCCTTTAACTTTCAAAACATTGTTAGTTCTTACTTACATATGTTTGTAGCTTATAGTGTAGTTCCTTTTGGCCAACAAACTGTTTCATTGTAACCCTGTATCGAAAGCGATTTATAAATATTACTTTTATTAACTAGGCTTTATTTTTCTGCGACGTATTTTCAAGTTAGATTATCATTGCTGTTTTATTATTTCCCGATAAGACCTGATAACAGACAATTCTTAGTGACAACTCCAAACAAAACATACATTCCAAAAATCCTACTAAATCTATGAATACATAAAATATTAAACGAATTTCGAACATGATTTTTTTTTCTGTTCAAAATAAGACTTTAGTATATTTTTAAATATCGAAAAACATATTTGTAAGTAATAATAATAACGAACATACAAAAGACGAAATATTTCATTAGTTTTTAATTCTTCTTAAACAAGCAGTTAGTTGCTACGAGTAAATATATATGTGAAGTGTTAAATACTTTAGGTATTTTAATAAATGGGGAAAAGCGCTAATTATTAAACATTATTAGGAATTATATTTAGTAGTATTGTAATTATTAGATACATAATGTTATTGTTTTGACAGTATTATTAGTACATATCAATTATATTGTAATAATTCTCTTTATCAGTGAGTATTAGCTTTAGTCATGAATATAACGTAGACATTAATTAGATTAAACATTAATTAAAATAGAATGTCATTTGTTAACAAATTATCTCCTGATGTGTAACGCATACGTGTATAAAGATCTGTGTAATATTTTTTAATTCCTATAGATTATATCTTTCATAATATAAATTTGAGTCAAAAACAAATATATTGTATTAGTTTAATGGTGATTTGTTGTCATATGAAATGATTTATTATTAACATAAATAAAAAATAATACCATACATACTCGTACATACAATATGAATAAAATAACATACAATACATAAATAATAATCAAATATTAATACTAAACAAAAAAACTGCATCAACATCTTGTCATATTTAATAGATACATTTTATTATGCTAATATTTTCATTATTTGAATGTAAAAAATACATTTTTTGTATAATCTAGTCAATGTATTAAAATAAATCAATAAATAAAATATAACCATTTCATTGTTTTTTTTTTTTCATTATAAATTTGTAATACCCAGTTTCAGGGAAAATCACGGAGAAGTACTTTTAGTCGACATTTTTTATCGTTTACTGTTGAAATGAAGAAGTGACAGTCTGGTCGTTTGAAATTAGACTTCTCACTTCGGAAGTCTGGGTTTAAATCCAAGCGTGCTCCTCCTAAAAGAATTGTGTTATAACATTGCACTTGCTATAATAGTGAAGGAAAACATCGTGATGAAATCTGAACACCTTACAGTTTTCAAAAATAAATTGTTCTCTAAGGCGTTCGAAGTCGGGCAACCGGACTTGGTCAGCGTGGTAAGACTATGGCCTTGACTGTCTAATTTTCCGAGGAGACCCATGTTCCAACAGTGAAACGAAACAGTATTATGTATTTTGGCACTATTAAGCGAACAAGGAATAGTACTTTTGCTATTGTAATTACTCGTTTCATAATATTATGGATATTTCTAAGCAATTGTAATTACTTGTTTCATAATATTATGGATATTTCTAACAAGTATCAATTCACTTATTTCTTTAACCTTAACCTTTCAAGAGTGCTATCAATCATCCGCCGGACGTTCAGGTCGGCGATAAACTATGATTTACTGAAGCGACACCGGCTCTAAATCATGTAATCGATGACTGATTTAATACTACGCTGAGCTGTAATAAAGGTGTCTTTGCATTTGGCGATTGGTTCGAAACTGATAAGGTTTACTAAATCCGTATGAAACTATGTATTTAATATTGTTAAGCGGCATATTAAATCTATACATATATTAGATCTCAGATTTGTAGTTAAACATTTATTTTGTTATCCACACCGTATCAGGCGTTGGTCGATCATATTTTTATCACTGTCTAATTTGGAATCAGATGATGTCGTATGGAAATATTTATTTATAATATTCGCTTTATAGTAATCTAAAAACTGTGTATTATTTAGTTGAATATATGTAGATTGTTGAGTGTTAACACGATAAGTGCAGCCAAACGCGCGCGGGAACAAACTCTTTGATCGCTCAAACGGAACAAACGAACGAATTATTTGGAATAGCTGCGTAACGGTCTAATGTAGGTTAATATAATACCTTTGATAAATTTCACATCGAACTTAAAATCGTATTCAGTGTTATGTCTGTTAAATACAACTTGCTAAGATAAATAGAGATGGATTAGACAATCTGTAAATTTCTGGAACTTTCCACATTGTTAGGCGAGAGACAACGACGACGAATAATAATATAACAAATTCTGATTGGCCCTGAATAAAGTATAAACTACGAGAGTACTTGCGAAGTGAGCTTCATATCTTAAAGCTAATGATTCTACATAAATTTTAACAATCTTGTATTTAAAAAATTTATGATTTTAAAAGGTGAAAGCACTTACTCATTTTTATATATCTAAAGATAAATATTAAGTAAAAAATGTATTGTCTAAGTGAGTAGGTAACCATATCAATGGCACGATTTTCTTTCAAAAAATTAAATCCGATCTTGAAATAATAATACTATAGAAGTTAATCTGTTCCGATCGCTATATCATTGTTACAACGCTGTGTTAATGAATATCTAAGAGTATTTATCTCTGCCAGATCGTTCCAGTATCATTTCAGCTAAATTGTTGATTAATAATATTAATTTCGTGGCTGAACTTGATTTAAACCGGTTTCATGAAGGCAACTAATAACTGTCTTACAAATAGGGTTGCAAATTATTTGTAGCAAAAACGCTTCTTTATCATTTTTATTAATAATCGATATTATTACATCTACGTTAAAACACTGTTTATTTTTTCATTTTCAAACAGTGCAATGACTTTTTCAATGAGCCAATTTTTATTAAAATTTGTTACTCAGTAAATATCGGATTTTAAAAATTACATAATTTGAGTACGCATATAGCTAATGAAATACAAGGAAGGTCACTTATGGCGACTTCTCGCAGCGATATAGCAGCGCATTTCGTTAACGCGCGACCGCTTCGATCTATGTACATCAGGCAAAAGAGATACGATCGTGGCGAATATATGAAAGGCAACAGCATCGCAACTGTATCTTCATTTTGCGACTGAATCACTGCAAAAAATTGCCGTGGGTGACATACAACTATTTCCAAGAACCAGCTCTGGACCTATCGAGTTCGTATTCACGAGGTCCCGCTAGTAGTAAGGCGGTCGTGGAGGACATTAGGCGAGCTCTCGTGAAAAAACATATCTGCATTAGGCTGGTAGACAGTGAATGTTAGTAGTCGTAAAGTCAATTTAGGTGTACGATATTATATTATTATAATTACTGACTGCTATAAATTGGTTTTTAATATTTTCACTACTGTAACTAGTATCTATATCGACATAACAATAAAAGTGGGTGTTTACAATATGTATACTATTCTTCTTCTACGTCGAGTCGACAGCTGATTGTGAGTGATCAGCCATCATGGTGAAAGGATTAGTCACAATGTCCAAGTGCGCCCGGCAGTATATGTTCAGGCAGGCGGTATATGACCGAGGATGTAAGGTTCATTCGTTAGTCTGTTAAAACCTTTATACTAATGACACGATATTAATTAATGATGTATCGTTCACCAGTCGTTAGTCTATTTCGACTCTTACATTAATGACACTACGTTATTCCATTCTCATATTTGCATAATACCACCACAGCATTACCGCTATTGTCAGAACTGGATGGAAAATGAACATGTCTGTTAAATGTTCATCGATCCCTATAATTTGATTGGATTTATTTCCATAAGTGTTTTAGTAGACAGGTACAACTTTATGTGTTGCTATAAAACTATGAAGTTTTGTATTTGTGATTTGTGACGTATTAGATTATCTTCCTAAAGGTAGGAGTCAAATGCTTAAAAAACTATTTGTATTATGATAATACTGTTTCGCTATAATACTGGGATGTGTGATTATATACTAGTAAACTTCATAGATGGACATCCTATGTATAGCCAACTGTGTTATTCTAAATAGGAAACCACGTTATAATTTACTTTCTGAACTCCGAGCTGCTAATCTAATGGCGCTTAACCGCTTGTTTGGTCCATTCGCAAAACATTTCCAACCTATTTACATATGAATGAGGATGAGCTTTTGAAATGAGAAACAGCATAGTTTCCCAATGAATTTCAAAATTCAAGTGATAAGTCCAACAGAAGTGAAGTTCAAAGTTTAAAAATGTAGTTAATTTGGAATGTGAAAGCGAATGCACCAAATCTCTGCGCAAATATAGTTTTAAATGAATGAATTAATGAAGGGCAATAAATGAGTAGATCATCAATATCAAATATTAGCTCTAATAAAGAAAACCTTAAATGCTATAACTACGCAACATCACGCCTGTAATCACCGAAGGGATTGGCAGAGGAGAGTGCGTTCCCACACTTCACCAGTTACGTTTACGTTCCGTCATGGGATATGGTGAGCCTATTGCCATGCAGCGCACACAAATCCATTCTCCGGGCCACTCTAGTAATTTATATAAGAAAATTTAAGTTAAGAACTCAGAACCTTTCGGTCAGCAGACGCGCCTGCAGCCACTCGACTAACGAGGCCGTCAAACAATGCTGAAAATAAATTGTCTAAGAGGCAAGCCACTAATTGATAGCCACATTTGCTACATTCCGTTTTACATAATACATTATGTCCACCTTTCCACATGTCCACATTCAATTTTACATAATACATTATGTATAGGTATGTGTACGTATATAATATTATGTGAAGAGAAGTATTTGCACTCTTTTCTAAGAATAATCCGCGCACAGAGGACAGCTAGATTTATTGTAGCTAATTTTTATATAAAGGAGGGCAGAAACCTACGACTTATATTACACCAAAAAATTAAATCCTAAAACGTAACATGTCGCGCGCAATCCTCAAAGGGGTAGGCAGAGGAGAATCATACACACTCACGTTACAATTAGTTTGGATTTCATGTGTTACAAATCTACCAACATGACTTAATCTAGACCTCCATTATTTACGTTCGTAATGCCAATTTTAAACACAATATATTCTTAGGTTGTACATATTAGAAATTTAAAGAGATGGAAAAATACATACTATTACTCTGCCTTCAAAGAACTTCAATAACGTTCGAAGTCAATATTCAAGGAATTATAATCGAATTCCGTTACTAGGGTGCATAATATGCAATACTCACAAGTAAATTTTAACATCAGATGACTAATGTAACAATCCACACATTTATCATTCTATCTCTATTAACAACACGAGACATGTAATTCTTACAACTACTGACATGTGCCTAAAATAATATATATGATTAGGTGTGACGGGTTCATCGTAATAATCGAAGCATAGAATTCCCGCTCACTCCTTTCTGTAATCACTGTGCGTAAACTGGAAAGATTCACGGATTCAGAGATAAATTTGAATAAGCTTTTGTAGATATTACAAGTATGTATTTATATTAAAAATAAAGTAGACCTTCTGATATAATAATGTATGAGTATATTGTGTTTAAAATACATTTAATGTCTCGTTTGAACAATTTTTATCTACGCTTTGTCGCATTGAATCGTTTATTTGAAGACAGTGGCGTACTGCTGGATTCAGAAGGCCCGGGATTGGAATGAGTGACGTCGATTAAGGGACGCCTATGTCCATCACTGTCCAAACGCTTATGTTTACTTTATTATTAAGTAAATTATAAAAAATAGTACACCATTGGTAAATTTTAATTATATCATTTATAGATATGTGTATTTAATTTGCATAGTAAATAACCGTTTCCGTATTTACGTACGTAGAGTACGTACATATTTTATGTCATAATTTTAAGTTTTAATATCAATAACCAATTATGATAAAATTCACTCTAGATTGTTCTCTTCTCATTTTGCGAGGAGACCTGTGACTAATAGTGAACAAACTTTAACAATGTGATGTCAATTATGATGAAGAATTCTTCATTAAAAATATAGTAGCTAAAATTACTTTGTCCCGCTGTCATTATGATCATCAACACTAACTTTCTACTACGGTTACAGGCCCTCCCCGAAAATGAGAACAGTGAACAGTGTATTCAACCGCGTCAGCTCAGTGCCAATTGGCGAACTGCGCACGACTTAGATAACTTCATGAAAAATTCTACGGCAAGTAGGCTTTCTTAAGAGACACTCGTTCATTTCTAACGTTGAGAACAAAGTAATCATACTAACGCACGGGTAAATGGCTCTGCCGCCGAGGCGCAGCGCGCAGGTGTTGCGAGGACCTGTGCTTTGAGAACCCCAAACCGTCTGCTCTGCGTAGAGTTGAGAGTAAAAACCCCTCAGAAGAAGCCAATGACAGGCCAATACTAAAGCAAAGCGCTTAAACCGTACCGTGTCTTCATGTGTCTCCAGATAAATGTCGTTATATACAACATAACAAATAATTAGCAATAAAACTTGCTTATCGCTCTTATAATTGTACGAACATTTTCAGTTCATATGAAAATGCTTACACGTTCTGTTGGTAGATGCGATCGCGACAGTTACAAATGCGTCGTCTTTCCCTACAAAATGCCACAGCTTATAGTGAATTGAGATATTTGTCACGCAAACCGTTCTGGTAACGGCGATGATGAAAGGGAAAGAAGGAATAGTGACACGCCAATATATACATGTTTTGAATTTAATCCTTTAGAACCTACATATGTACATGTATTACATTATAAGCCTATACTTACTCTTTTGAGTAGGGGAGAAAACTCTTTATTGTTTACTCTTTCTCGGTAATTATATTTGAAAACGAAGATTGCCCTTATTTATACATATTTATCTTATTAGGGTACCGCACAGGGTTGACAGCACCGAGCTCTCTGACCTCATTTGTACATAGCACTGTGTACTTGAAGAGCATGTTGGAAATTGCTACAGACATCACGCACTTGAGCGCAGCAATCTGTGCCTAGCAACAAAAAGTATAAACTCAATAAACCCTATATTAGTATCGAGGATGAGTTTAAAAAAACCTTCATTATGTCATCACGGCAGGTCCTTCAAGGGGTAAGTAGAAAACATCTATTGCCAAATATTGCTATCCTTAAACAATCGACTTACTTTTCCTAATGAAATAATCGAAATAAATTTTAAACTGAGAAAATTTACCAAAACCATAGGTTTTTGGTAAATGATACTTAGATGTCGTAGTGTAGGCAACACCGAAACATGTTTTAAATTTTTTTCACATAAAACTGACTTTATATTCGTTAGCGAATGTTATACAATTTTCGAGTTGAGCAAACATTACAGTTAAAGTGTTGTGCATACAGCGCCGCGGTGGTTAAGTTAAGCTTAATTAATCCCATTGAGACCCCAGAATGTTGATATAACAGGAACGGTAGAAAACGCTTTCCGAAAGGTTTTAATAAAAATATACAGCTTTGTTTAATTATAAAGATGCATTTGGCGTGACAATCACATAATCTTTCCGCTATGGTGATTTCGGAGTTAGATCCCGGCGAACTAAACGTCGAATTGATTAATATATTTTATGCACGTTTGTGTACTTGTAAGTAATCGCCCAATAACACAACATATTCATAATATCAAAGAAATATGCAGAAGATTTCGTTAGAAATATAATTCGATGTAATAATAATTCGTAACTAAAGCTCATTACTATCAGCCAGAAATATAATACAAAAGTACTAAAATTTAACTTAGCGAAGTTTTGTCCATATAAGAACAGTGTTCGAACGTACGGACAGTGTTCTAACGCCCTTGTAGCTACTCGTGCTCGACTTCAGCATAATTAATCCCTGTGAGGCTGTAAACGTGTTCGCTTCGGTCCCTGCGACAAGGCAACGTGTTACAGATTACATTTCTCTATTAATATCTACAATATTTTCTTTAATTATGCTTTTCGCTCCTATAAATGTTTTGTAAAGTTCACAGTTAATTTAACCCTTTTATCATTCCACTATTGGGAACTTCTCTCAGAAGGAAAGGGCTAAGGCCACGGCCACATTGGGTAATTGTGGATTGGTACACTTCACGTGCCTTGGAAAACATAGTGGCTAAATTCAAGGTGGACAGGATTTCTCATATACCAAAAACTCCTGCTTTTCTATTACGTATATTATGACTGAAAGTAACACATATACATTTTTATTAAATAGTGCAGCAAAATTAACACATTTCAAGTAAGTGGGAAGCAAGCTAAACGTATCTGAATACAGGCAAAAGATGAATGTTGCTTAAACCACATATAGACATCAGAATACTTGCCTTTTATAGTATTCATTGTTCACAATTCATTAAACATAAAAGCTTCGTACAAGTGCATTTATTTTGCATACTCGTAAATCGGAGGTACGTAGTGGTACCATTTCGTTTAAAATAAAATCAGGGTTCACTATGACTGATTCAGTTTTTACAAAGAACATTTACTTTTACAAACAATATTCTGATATTTATTTTTATTTTTAAATTTTTATTTATTTTAAATTATCGTTAACATAGCTAAATGTTGCTTTTTACTCGATTTTCACATTCTAACGGTGGTCGTTTACTACATTTAGAGAGATTCAAACATCTGCATTGATTTGTATTCTTACTTCTCAATTTATAGGAGACAGTTTGTGGTTACAGCGAGTTGCCAGTTTTCTGTGTGCTATAAACTAGTAATTACTGTAACTCCATCTCTCATAATTATAGACTAAAATAACGATTAAAATAGTTGTCTACAATAGTATATGGACGATTATGCTTTAAATCATAATAAGGAATTTTAATAAATGAATAATAACATTATTGATTAAAACTCTACCTCCAATATATGATCATTAGTAATATACTTACCTATTAAATTAAACGCCCTATTAGGTATTTGAAATAAGTTTATTTATTTGTCAGTCATTGGCCAGTTCGTCTATTGATAAGTTTTATAACTTTAATCAGTTATAATTTTAATCTGCATTCCTCTGCCTACCTCTTCGGGGATTACAGGCGTGACGTTACTTTAATCAGTTATATAAAACTCGCGAAAGGGAACATTTTGTCAGATACACCTTTCCCAGCGCATTGTTATCATTGTTATGAATTGTTATGAATGTCCAGCGCATTGTTATGAATTTTGCGAACACTGAACCAGGTTTTGATGTGCTATCTATCCTCCTAACTTTGTTTATTTAATCATTCATGTGCACAATGACAACAGGAAAATATATAGTTGAAAATAAAATGGTACACAAGTCCCACTTAGCTATGTTAACATTTCTTCTAACAGGCCTACAAATGATTTCATTGATAAAAATATTGAATTTTAAAGCAGTACTCAAAAATCCGTACGTTTACTTATACAAAGCTGGTTATTTTTGTAGTTTTTAACAAAATTAGCTTGCTAAGTTTTTGTACTGGGAATTCTGTAGATTTTTGCGAAAATGTCTATTGACAGTGCTAGGCGATGCTACAGAAATACAGAAATGTGGGTGCAATTTAAAGAAGTATTCTGAAACCTGGAATGAAACGTAATTGGGTCACTAAGACTCGACGAGATAATTTATAAAGGCCCATTGTTAGAGTGGAGAACGAATCCGAATTATGCTAAGCCGAGAGAAGATTCTAGAGAGAATATAAAACTATTACGGCTACAGTAAATATATTTTTGTACTTAAGAACTTTATAATCCGCTCAGTTTCCGAATGGAACAGTGTTCGACAGTGGAATGATGATGATGATAATTTATTCTTTAGGTTTTTTATTGTTAAATTTTCAATATCATCATTAGCCTATTTCAATCCATTGCTGGACATAGGCCTCCCTTGAGGGGTTATGCATATAATTCGCACGCACACTAAGACATCCTGTATACCGACACAGGGTCGGGGAATGCGTTCATACTCCGCCCCGACACGGAGATATAAAATATATTTTTTCTCCAGATATTAAATATTATATAACACATTTTGCTAGGATGCTAATTACCATACGTGTAATTTTCGCGATTATTATTTGACAATCAGGATATAAATGTAGTACAGTATATAAAACGTAACTTCACGCCTGTCATCCCCGAAGAGGTAGGCAGACGAATGTAGAACACTCCCACGTTTCACCAGTTAAAGTACAGTATATTTTTGTTTTATTAAAAACAATCATCATTATCATCAGTCTGGTTAAGTCCATTACTGGACATAGACACAGGCCTGAGAGGCCTGAGGCCTGGCATGCGCGTTGGGATCGCAGCGCATCATCATCAGCAGATCGCGTCCCGGTACCACCCACTCACTCTCTGTAGGCGGTCAGGGCATGCAGCGGCGCCAGACAGGCTGCGCTATATTGCGTTGACCCATCGCCGGGCTCTCTCCTCTTATCCTATATCCTATTTTATCTGGGTTAAACATGAATAATTAGCTAAATACTTCACTGTAATGAATACAATTGACTTTATTTTGTATATTTTTTCAGGGGCCTCATTTAACCTGATCATCACATAAAGTATGTAGGTACCTCCTATTTTTATACCTTTAAAAAATTTCATGCGTAACATGTCTAGAACATTTCAACACATAATAATTTCAGGTTCTTTCTGCGGGATGAATAGGGAGTAAAAAGTACGTAGTTTAATATCGTCCCAATGGCATGGAATCTTGAGGACATAAAATTTATTGCCTCGCGCAGTAAAA
>DWDV01002356.1:0-11708 GCA_018245615.1 Mimoniades ocyalus
AAGCGACCGATAGATGGTGTTTTGCGGGTAAGTTTCAATATATATTTTTTTAAATTTTGTAACCGCTTGGGTCATGAAATCATTTTTTACCTGTGCCGTGGCAATTTTAATCGATGATAAGCTGTCATTAATGAATGAGTATGATAATTGAATGTCTCGTTCGCTACCGCTCATAAAGAGCGAGAGATGGTATTACATTTGTTTTTCATTAACCCGTTTTGATGAATGAAACCATTTGTTCCGTAGCATTTTAAAAAAATAACTTGAATTTTATTTATTTTAGATATTTGATGAGAATTTAGAAACGCTAAGGGGTTGCAATATACATAATTATATGTATATATATACCCACAACACACATGGGAGGCAACACGAAAGTACTCTTATAATTTCTTAATGTTGATAAAATTGGGACGTCGATTTTATTTTATCGCTGTTAAGTTCATGGTACAATTATAATTAGCCAGGCCAAGTAGTGTACTTGGCCTCTGTTGCTAGTATAGCATCTAAAATATTAATATTTGCTGTCCAATAACAAATGGTTCCATTAATCAATAAAACACAATTATATTTTTGCCACAGCGTTACCATTCCCCAAATCGACCGATACGCAAACTAAACGAGCCTTTAGATAAACGAACGAACGAACGAATGAATAAATGAATACGAGTACATATACATACTCGTCATTCATTCGCCACTAACTCTTCGTACGGCTTGGTGACGATACGGCTTTGTATTTTTTTTTTAAAAGTATTTATGAAACGTACGCCACGAGATGTACTTCGTAAACGCCGTATCGTCCATAATTGTATTTATTATGAAATATCGACAACTTATTATTTATTTTTCTTTTACTATATGTCTTGTTAATTTGCCATACTTTCAACTTTTTAAACTTTGACGTATTGAACTGATCATGTCACTAGATTCGCTGCAGGCAAACGAAATTGTTATAATTCTAATTATATGTGATATATACATATATATTTTTTAAATTTTTCATAATTTGTCGATATTATCGTAAAAAATTAAAGAAACCCTGAATGAATATTACGTCATGAGCCATGCTTGTTACATTCCGCTTGACCCCTCTGTAGGCATGCTATCCCGTTCCCTTACAATGTAATGGAGAGAGACAAAACATTAACGTGTTCAGTATTTCCGACAGGCTCGCACGCTGTTGATCGATAGGTAATGTTAAATTTATAACAGAGAAAAAGAACGTAATCACTTGGTTAATGAGAAATCACAATATATACACATATATATATATATATTTTATATGTAGTAGTTGTCTTTGGCTGTATGTAGAATTAGTAATTAAATTATTATATATATATTATGTTTATATTCTGGCAGTGTTTTTATGAAAATTGTCATTCGCTTGTACTGAGTAGTTTTGTTGTGATGTTATATTAAAAGTTTCATTATGAAATTATTCCTGTATGTGTTCGTTACATGGCAATATTATAAGCGATCAAGAACTTAAAATTTTTCTAATGTACGAAATGAGTATTTGGTAATTTTTGCATGTGAACGCAACCTAACGTGACTTTCTGACGCATGTTGAATTTTTTAAATTATCTTTCAATGTTTATTATAATTATTTTTCGTACTTCTAAAAAGCATGTTATTTATAATGATAATGCTGCATGAAAGCTAATAAAATAAAAAAGAAAAAGAAATATTTTTATTTTTCTAAATAAAGTTTTGAATTTTTTTTTTCGGGTATTCGCTGGTGTTGATACGGAATAAAATGTTATAATAATTTATTTTTATGTTTCATCTCTTGAAATATAAGAAGATAATTATGAAACTGTGCAAATGATTTGTTTTTTTTATTTTATGTTTTTGCATTTTGACATAATGTTTGAAAATTTTCAAAAACTTCTATTATAATTATTCTATGATACGTTTTATTCTGTATCTTGTAGATGGTGTTGGGTAATAATGTTTTCTTATTGTGTTCTCCCTTTTAACTCACCCGTTTTTGTTGTGTCACAATCACCGCTAAATTAAAACGATAAACAAAAATGTTTGTCTATGTTGAATGATTGTCTTTGGTTCATAAAAAAAATGATATTTAAAACGTAAGTTAGCGACGATGTTATTATTGTTACGAGCTTTTCAATAAACTAAACATTGTAATAATATGTGATTGAAATATTTTTCGAGACAAAAGGCGTCGTTGAAAAGGGTTAATTTACTACAAAATCCCAAATTAATATTAACAATGAATATTCAATAATGTATAATGGTGGAGTCCTTAACCACCTGCTTCATCGACTGCAATAAAAACTTGAACAGTTGGAATATTTTTTTTTATAAAACCTCATAGCTGTCAAAGAGTTTGTTTAAAATGTTAAGAAAATTATTACCTGAACTAATAACCTTCTATCCCCCTCCCCGTCCCCAATTAAATTAGTTTGTAAATAAACCTAATTTATCATTAAAAACAATACACACTGGAAAACGTTTGCTTCTGGTCTCTTCTGGTATTAAAACAATCTGCATATGAAATTTCACTAAATCCATTATTAATTCATCGTCATTAACTCTTTCCCGGGTCTCCTCTTAGAATGAGAATGGTTAGGGCCACATTCTATACCACTGTCAATAGGCCTCTAGAACTCCAAGCCTCACACTGGACGAAATTTTAGACTAGACTTAACAATTTCGTCCATTTCGTAAAATAAAGTTCTAGAACGTAGTGTATTCAGATATACCTAATGGCTATGATATTTTTGGTCACGTTCACACACGGCCATGTGGTCCCAAGCTAGGCAGACCATGTTCTCTGGTAACCAGACAGCTGACGAATCTACATGATAAACGTGACCTAAACCTACACGCCTCCTCTTCCAAGCCTGTATTTCCCCGCAGGTGTAGGCAGAGGGCTGTAGTATTTGCACGTGTCATCAATTATGTTGTATATCCCATAGAATAGGAGGTGAGTTTATTGTCATACACCGAGCACAAGACCCCGTGTTACTGGGAGTTTTAAGTTAGTAAAACCTATTAATACTTTGATAACCTACGAGTATACATTAAAATATACGTTTTTAACAATATTATCCTTGTTTTATACTCTACCTTAATGAATTCACAATGTATGTGTGCATTGTATGTATTCACGTATATTCTTATAAAGTTTTCGTTATAAAATTCTTCTTATGAAATTCAGTAATACTCGGTATCTCTAAAAATATAGCCTTGAATTCACTGAAAAAAATTGTATTTAATGCTCCATATTTATCCCTGCCTCTCTGAGTCCACTCAGTGGGTCTGGTGTTCGAATCCTGGCAATGGTTATATGGTGGAAACAAGCTTTACAAGCTATGTAGATTTATTAAAATATTTGAGATATGTATATTAAATATTTTATATTGTTTGATATTAATCAAACATTTCTCGTGGTAACTTTGAGGGTGAAGGCGAGAGAACCTTTACACCTTACAATCCACAGTGCTCTTAAGGTCATGTGAACTATGCCTTTGGCGAATTTTGTGTACTGTGGTATAGCCTTTCGGAACCTGAGAGGAGAGTGGGGTATTGGATTCATATAATAAGATTGAATGAATCCTGTATCGATTTGCTTATTAAAAAATACGACATGATCCTTGAATAATGAATAGTTTGTTGAACAATTATCAAGAATGTGAATAATGACAATCATCAGAAAAATATTGTTTACTTTATAACAATTATAGCCTTATAGAAAAGGTTTTAATTATGTCCCAATTCAAATTTAACTGGCTAGATTACTTACCTCTTTATATAAACATTTTTAATATCAGGAACAATTGAAGATTTTTTTTACCGTGATGTCAATAGCGAAAACATTTTTGAAAAATATACCCAACACAGTCAATATTTTATAATATAAAAACATTCAAAATGTTCTGAACTATTACCCTAAATTTATTTTTATTATTGAACAACGAAAACTATACAAAGACAATCAAAACATCAGAACTAGTTTGTGTCGGACACTAGCTTGTGTACGCGATCATCTAGTATCGAGCTTGATTAACACTGCAAGCAAACGTGGGCGGAGTGGTACGTTCTTGATCGCTTACGATATTGGTGTGTGACAGGGCGTTCGCATCGCACCGACATCCCCGACGGGGCGGACTCTGAAGCCCCCCTCCCCTCCCACGACGACGTCAAGGGCTCTGAGAACCCATCCCACGATCACGGCGAATACATCAGCAACGGTGACACGAAGCACCCAGAAAAGAAACCAGACACGGCCGTGTAAATTGTAAGTTGGAAGCTGCCACTCGGACGTCGGGCTAGCTGGTACAAGAACTCGGCCAGCTCCGTCATATCGATTTGTACTTTCGATACCAAATGTTGTAGTTTATATAATCGTGTTTTCTATTGAGGAAAAAATTTAATAATCACCATTGCGAATTTATAGAAAAATAAATTAAATAAAAAAAAATTAATAGCATATTCAAAAATATATCCGATTTATAGTAGCTTAAAATGTATACGTTGTTTTGAAATGTTTAAAGATTTAAAAAGTAATTATAATATACTCGTATTAATTAATATTTCGTTGGAGTGGCAGCTTTTTAGTTATAGATAAAAATAAAAAAAATATTCCCAATTATTGTCTCAAATTAATTTTCGTGCCACACTAAATAAATTGTTACTCTTTTTTTATTGATTCTTCCGCTGGCAACATCGGATCGTTGACGGCGGGTTTTGGAAACTTTTAATGCACTTTTAGGCAGTTAATAAACCATATTTCAAACACTGCCATTTTTTATAAACTTGTAGGCGTATAATAAGTAATTCTCTCGTGTTGTCGACCATTTTAAATCTCGACGCTAGTGAGGAATATCAGACATGTATTTGAATATAACTACTTTAAAAATAAGGCCGATTACACATACGACTACTCGAAAACATCTAATGAAATATGCAAAATATAACATAAAACTAACAGTAAAACTGCAATGCGTGGTGCAGTTTTACTGTTATTGCTCGATTTTAATTAATCGGCATTAATTAACCGGACCTGGGTCTTATATCGGAACCTTTGCTTTCTATGTTTTCAAAGATCGCTAAGAGAATTTTGACGTAGTTAAATATAATTATTAAATAGATTATACGGGAAGTCAAAGAATGCCTGGAAGTCGAGTCCGTTTTGTTGTGTTTTGAGTAGCATCATGTTGAAATAACCCTTATTCTTAATACGCCGATATACCAAGCGAAACGTCTGTCTGATATTCTTGACAGTTGTCATTTAGAATAAAAAGTTTTCAATGTATTTGTAGTGGATACTGTTATATTTAATTAGAATCTCGTGTATAATTTAATAATGTCACAACAACGAATCCCAACGTGAAAATATTAAGTTAGTGATTTCGAAGGTTCATATACAAATTATAGTTGTATATGTATGTACCGGTTTGTTATGTAATATACGCTTTCGATATTAAATTAAACAAACAAAAAACGAAGGCTAATAGTATCAGGAGTCGTTGGAAATCGATTTTGTATGTGACTGCAGAATCGATTAACTGTTATCGATTAACATCACTCGTGACCAACGTTGACTTGTCACGGGAATTTGTCCTAATACCTTTTATATCTTTTTCACAATGAATTGATAAAATGTTTCGGCGACTTAAATTTTGTATCGACTTTTCTAAAACTCATTCATTATAATATATCCATAAAGTTACAAATAACAGAATTATATGAACGAAATATGAGATATAATGCAGTCTATTTACGTTATTCCTAATTACTTTTTACAATCTTGTTAAAGGGCATTTGAAATTACACATTTTAGTTTTCCGAAGTTCCATAATAGATGGCGCCACTAATGACCTAAATCACGCTATCGAAGTTTTGTCCGCTACTCGCATATTTCAACTCTTGTATCCTTTACACGCTAGCAATAGGTTTACAGGACGAGTAGCTGACTAACAATAAACCACCTAAAACACTTGATTCCCCAGTCTGCTACCATAATTCCTTTATCAACAGCGAGATCATTTAGAGATCCGAAAGTAGATGCCTTTAGAAACGATGAGTTTCAAAATGTCGCGTGTCTCATTTACCGTATTCAAAGTTTACTCTTGTTGTTTATAACCCTTCTTGCCTATTTCCCTGATGAAGTTCTTACAATTTTCATAATTTAGAGAATTACTGTTGCAGATAACGATTCTATATATATATTTATAAATCTCAAATGGATTTCATGTATGTTGTCCATCCTGTATTAATTCCGACAGTCTCCGAAGGTCATTTAACTTTATGTAATTGTTGTAATCCGAAGTACATTAATTATTTGATAATTTTAGTTTTTAATATTTACTGTGTTCGTACCACCACCATCAATTGTTTTATGTATATAAACTGCTTTTCTGAAATATCCACTTAAAATATAACTGTGTAAGGATTTAAACTTTAAGGGTGTTTCGCGGATTGTCATTACGTCGCCCTTGATTAAGGGATGAGAACAATTATGGTTGGACATTCGTAGAAATATATACATACATATATGCAACTGTTTGAGAGTGAAAGATGAGCGATGCAAGACATTTTATACATTCGATGTTACAAATGAAAAACGTTTGATATTAGCAGTTTTGAGATAAAGTTACAATACTACAATCCAGTCCAGTGACTTATCGGGGCAATGAACGATTTGACGACAACTTTCTATTGAAGACTCAGATGTCTTAGATTGCGTTCAGGAGTAGTGAATTTGTTAACCGTCCATTAAACGCAGTAAATGATTTTAGACAACGTTCCATTAAAAAGATGGATGTCCTTGACTGCATTGTGACGCTTTGAAATTCTTGAGTGCGATGCAATCGACTGTGAAACATCAATTTATTTAGTCTCTTCTCGATTTCTCGCTTATCTTTACTCTCAATCGATGAGACACGCATAGTTGTTCTCAGAAGGTTGAAGCCCGCACATATACCTTTTCTCATTTAAGTTTAGTGTGTAAGTCACCTTAATTGTGATCGTTTAGTTTTGTATAACTGAACTATTTACTAAGTTTTATTATTGTACCATTATTATTTTTTTGTATAATTTTAAGTTCCTCACAAAACAGCAAATGTTTAGTTATGACAAGGACATGGATAATGTCTCCGAGTTATGTCACCTGTGTCCATAAGTATAATGACATCTGTTACTAAGGCAGGTGGAATTCCAGCTAAGTAAAGTTTGCAAGTGAATGCAAATAAATTCCAACGTTTGTGATGAACTTCTCAGTCTTCGGCTATTCATAGTGAATAAAAACACTGCCGTTATGAGCATTGCCAAAAAAAAGCTTTGGATACATTCAACATTTTTATTAGCTTTTCAAATATACAACAAACTTCTTTAAAAGACATTACGGTGATATGTCACAAATGTATAACATGTCGATATAAATTTATATGAAATATTGAAAACAGCTTTTCATAGCAAATCATTGTTAGTATGCTTTCTGAATAAATTCAAATTTGTCATTGGTGACATTAAAAATTAGGTTATTAGTGTTGCCAATGAAAAAAAACATTCCATATGCCAATGTTATGTATATTTCATTCATTTTTTATATATCACGGAATTGTATAACATATTACTATGTTATATATACTCGCATGGAACACATATTGACATGTTATACAGGATTTATATAGCAACGTTGTAAATCTTATCAACTAGTTATTCAGATTTACGATATAAGATTCGAGTTAATTATGAAATTACGAAGCAATTCATTACCATGATAATGGAAATTGAATATAAAATATTTATTAAATAAGAAAACGTTTGTTTTATTTAAGATAATTTACTTATACAACAATGTTCCCATTTTAAATATTTTCTCAATATAAATACTAGTAAATCAGTGTTTATAAAGGTCTGCCTAAGTGAATTAATCAATTTTCAATATTCTTTATATTGCATAACAGTCACAGTCATATTGCAATGAATTCTAAATTTTAGGCAAAATTAAACATTTCTAATAGCAAGTTTTCGAAGTCTACTTAGCAATTCCTAATGTTTTTTGCAATCATTTCGTTATAATTCATTAAGGTATATTACATGTATACATATGTATAATTTCTGCAACATAATTATAACGTTAGTAGCACCAAATTACATTAAAACATGATATAGTGCGTAGTATTCTTGTAGTAGTTGGTTGGTACTGAACAATGAACATTTAAAATTTGCATTAATAATGCGAGCTATAATTTTATATATTGTGATTTCTCAAATGAAAATTTGTTTATTGTCTTTTATCGCATATATATTGCGTGTAGTACATAACTAATTCTTAATAAACTTAAAAGTAAAAGGAACAGTAAAAGTAAGAAATATAATAGTTATAGTTCAATGTATTATTGTAAAATATTTCGAACATTTTTCAATTGTTGTAAAACTTGGTAATTAAAAGGTAGACATTTAGTCAATTCTATAACAAACATATTATAGTGGCTAAAATTTTATAATAACTTTGATAATATGATGAGGACATATAAAGAATGTAGGCTTAAGCTGGTTGAGGTAAGCCGAATACAAAAGCGATGGCGGTTGTTATGGTGGCTTACGACCGTTATGAGCTAATACAGATCATGGCTATGATTACTGATGAAGTTGCTGATTAATGAAAATTTATATGAAACATTTCATTCGATAAAAGAATCCACATTGGTATTGTAATAGAATTTTAAGCCACTTTAACCCTTTGCACTCGAATTTAATATGACTATGAATTACCGCCATACGGAATTTATTTTTTTATTCAATCAAAACAAAACTTTTCCAATACGTTATTAGCATAGTTAGCTATAACATTTCATGTCGCAAACGCTGAGACATACGAGTGCAAAGGGTTCAACCGTTAAAATTCCTTCAATTTGCAGGTGTAATCCTTTTCGCTTAACTTCCTCCAATTATTTTTACTACAGGTAGCAGACGTGACCATACGAAGAGTTCTGGAGAATCGTAAGTATTTTTCCTTTATTTTAACGCATAGTTAACATGGTGCATGTTTCTTACCTATGATAAGGTTATGTTCATAGTACCCCTGTTATTTTGGTCCTTCAGCTGAACTATAGTTTAAATAAAAATGTGAATGGAGATTAATTTTATCTATGATGCAAGTTGTAACGATTTATGTTTACAATAAATAAAATTTACAGTCATCAATTATTGGGGATGTGAACATAATCTTACTTTTTCTTGCGATTTTATGTAAATATTTGGATATTACTAAATACTTTGTTTTTGTACATTATATTACATATTTGGGTATTAATTTTAATCAATACAATTATTAAATTAATATTATCACACCGCATACATACTGTATGTGAATGGTATTTAAAAAAAGATTAAGTTTAAAACAATTTTTACTATTTTATTTTCATGAACTTTCATACATAATTATGTACATATGTACATAAAATGTTATGTTCATACAAAATAATATTTTTCTGATTTGTGTACTCTATTATTTAAGATTGAAATTAACAGAATATCATGCCAGGTGGAAACTTGAGATAGTCCCTTAGGCTACCAAAAACATGTGGGGTACTACACTCCTCTGCCTACTCGTTTAGAGGAATGCAGGCGTGAAGTTATGTTACGTTAGAATATTTTTATCTTCACTCATCAGATTTGGGAAAACTGCAAGAAAACCCAAACCAGAAAATAACTACACTGGTGTTAGGTACGAGTCTAAAAATTTTGTAATTATTATCATCATCAGCTTTTGCAGTTGACGGCTGGACATAGCTCTCCTCTGAGCGGTTATGCCCATGACACCCATGCTAGGTGTGCGGGTTGCGGATAGCAGAGCTCAGCTTCTTGTACTGCATCCGCTACTGCGCATAGGTGACCAGAGCATTTAGTTGTTTCGCATCAATATTGAAGAATCTAGACATCGGGATTTGTCATCGAACAATCTCGAACAATAACATTAACCTAATTGAGGTAATAGATAAACATACTTACATACGTTTATATAAATTGTTGAGGAATTTACACTGTTGATTGTCACATAAACACTTGTCTTGATTGGGAAACAAATGCGCCACTGAACCATCCGGCCAACGACATGAAAAAATATTATTTTATTTTGTTTTAATAACGTACATTCCTAATAAAGGGCTCAGGGTCTGACACCTACGTCACTGGCCCCGCCTCAAGTTTCCACCTTGTATGTATGAAATAGATGTGACCGAAAACAGTCATCAGCGTATATTATAAATTGTCCCTTATTGCCTTGTAAATAGAGCTTATTTTGTTATAAGGACGCCGGCTGGTGATGTGCTTTTAGAGAGTGGGATCCCGCTACCTTCTAGAACGTATGTCTAACTGTAACTATACGTATGTTAGAAATAACATTTGAAATGTTCTATGGCATGGAGTAAGCAAAGATACCCGGGTTCCAAATATATCAATCCTTACAAACACCGGTGCACTCTGTCGACAATATATCATATTGACATGTTACTTTACTATAACATGACAATATGTAATATTGACATGTTATATAAATGGTATATTTTATAACATTTTTTTGATACTTTAACGTAAATGAGGTATAAAGTATCGGTCCATATTTTCCATAATTGAATTGGTTTTTATTTATTTTTGTACACAGAATATTAAACGATATTTGTTGACATAATATTTGTACGGGGGCATTGCTCATTCCATATCATCTCTTCCAGGAGACTTGCAAATAGAGTATATTGAGTAATTCTGTTTTAACAGTAATTACGTTACAGACAATAAGAAATAAGAAAATGTTTGATAATAATTTACAATAACCAGTTTGCGTGAGCGATTCTGCATACTGCATCATGCCAATTTTCCATACTGTGACTTTTCATATTGTTTGTTTTCCTTACTTATAATAATCCATTTCTAAAAGTTTAAGTAAATGTTCTTGTCCGGTTACGAAAGTAATACCACTACATATTATGCACGTTGCATGTACATACACAGATTATTATATTTAATTATACATGTATTGATTTATGCTACTGTTGAAGCTGCACTCAAAACGCCTTAAACCACTGCTAACTGACAATTAAAAACACTAGAGTCTTATATTTTTACTTTAGACACACCAAATAATCAATTATGATTCATTTGCTTATTTTTAACATGTTTATTGCTTATAATGACATTAACCATATTACAGTGGACGAGTAGTACGTGTTCAAAGTAAGAATATATTTATAGGAACTTGGTTTAATAAATCAGAAAAACCTAACGTTATATGAAGAGTTTTCCTGCAAACCGTACTTTTTAAAGCAACAATTGACAACAACTGACAACAGGAGCGGCTATGACGCTCCTGTTGTCAGTTCGATTGCATTGTACAACTATTGTTGTGATTTAGTTAGCAAAATTTGAGCTTTAACTGTTGTACACATTGTGCATGTTTTCATTGATGGTATACGTCATTTTTATTAAGCACCATATTAAGTTTAATAATAATAACGTATGAGCTTTGTATGAAATATTAGGAAGAGGGTAGGGCAGGCGCATTATATTAAATCGTGTCCAATGTAACCCAGTAGCGACACAGAGAGCGCGGTGGGCCGCGAGCGCTCCCGCCTGGGCGCTCTGGGCGCCCGAGTGCGTGCCGCGTTGCCGCGCGCGAAGGACCGCGTGCAGGCCACCGAGCCCAGGGTTGAAACTGAAGAAAAGGTTGGTTG
>DWDV01002357.1:0-11708 GCA_018245615.1 Mimoniades ocyalus
GTCGTAGGACCGATGGCCGTTGGAGCAGACGAGTCCTAGAGTGGAGACCGCGTCTCGGTAAGCGTAGCGTAGGACGATCTCCGACCCGCTGGTCCGACGACATTCGTAGGATCGCCGGTAGACACTGGATGAGGAAAGCGGAGGACCGAGCAAGGTGGCACGCTCTAGGGGAGGCCTATGTTCAGCAGTGGACAGTTATGGGCTGATGATGATGATGATGATGATTCACTAGTTACGTTTACGTCTCACCGTGGAATAAGTGGTAAGCCAACATCTATAGGTACACCGGGCACAAATATAGACCAGCTAGCCATTACTGACATGACATGTTAAGTTAAAAAAATACATTAGTACCCGACCTGGGGATCGAACGCAGGACTTATCGATGAACAATGGCCGTTGCAACCACTGGAACAACGAGGCAATCAAACGTTTACGTTTAGTAATAGCATATTTTAAAATTTACTCAGTGTAATTGCAACTCACAGTCGATGAAGCCCTCAGTAGGATACGGATGTGGTTTATAAAGTTATTATGTGTGAGTGAGTGCATGCACTGGGTAGATACAAAAATGTACATATGTGTGCGTGTCGACGCGAGACATTCCAAGTGATAAATAAAAATTTAAATTAATGCACATTGTAAAAGTACAACTAGAAAGTCTGGTCTGTATAGATAAACATGTGATTGGCAATGTTAATCTCACAATGAAATTGGATAAAGTATTTGTATCAATCAAGTCGGGTACAATTAGTTTTCAATCAATTCCAACAAAACTGGGTCACGCAAAGCCTTTTCTTCTCTAACAGCACCCATTACTTCCAATAATGTCACGTTAGGAATAAAATATTATGGGTTGCACAGAACGCGTATGTATGTATTGCCGTTTTAAGTGTCTTCACGATAAAGGTTCCATATGAGACAAAGGTGCGGTTATAGAAAACCTGATTTATCCGAGTTACAAATGCTAAATTGTGGGCACCTTAAATTTACACGTCCAGAATATCCGAATAGATTGTCAATGATAGTCACAGTGTCTTTTAGATAAATTGATTCGCGCTGGTGACGAACCAACGACCCGATGCGATCCACACAGGGTAAGTACTCGTACTGCTGAAAGTACACTCGAACCCATATATCGCGTATAGATAAAATCAAAGTTAATTCGTAGTTTTTGAACCGTGAAATTAGCAAAGGAGTGACGAGGAGGAGATCGCTGCTCTAACACTGTGTACATAAAGTTAATAGAGTCACTGAAAAGTGAACTTAAAAATTGATCTCGAGCGGATTTGTTTTTATATCTACTGTAATAATGGTACAATAAATGAAAGTATAGTTTTTTATATCTATAAGGAAAAGGTATCAAAAAAATTTCGATATCTATCGTGTATTTATCAAAATATGTTAAAAAAAAACTTATTCGAATTTCACCTTTTATCGGCGCAAGTGCACACATATACATATTACGAATGTAATTCTACAGGTAGTGTAAAATTTTCGATATAATTTCATATTTATTTAAATATGTTTAACAAGGTCCACTTTTTATCAGCCCAAGTGTACGCTTATAACACGATTGTTAGCTATTAACGAACCGTGACGAAGTGAGAAAGCCTAATGAACTGACAAGTCATTTGAGAGATGTAGAGAACAAAGAGACTAATTTTTTCGAACCTTTCTCAAATCTCAACGACAATGTGTAATATAAATTCAATTTAATTTATCATAGATGCATAGTAAATAACGTCTGATATTTTTTAAGGCTTCGATCAATTTCGCCTAATTTCATTCGCTAGTATATGAGTACCGCTGAGGTAGACGTTCAGATAAAGAAGAGTGAATGTCATAGCATAGCATGCTGGCCAAATTCAGGCTGTGCAAAACTTCATACCATACCTATAATAGTTCTAATCAACATATATCAACTAAAATATTATTGTACCCCAGCTCCCCCTCTCTTCCATATGAGCCACTCAAAACAATAGTCGTACATTGCTGTAAAGTTATCCCAAACAAGCCCTCAACTGGTTAGAACGCGGTATAAACGAGGTATCAACTGGCTTTAACAAACAGTCTTTGTTCCGGGAAGCCGGGGTGGGTTGTTACGAAGATAGATAGAATAAAAGTGAGCCTGTGTAAATGGATTTGGAAACGATCTCCTAGTACCGACAGGCTGCAAAATTAAAGTTAAGATATATCAACGATGTGCCACATAGGCAAATCATTACTCGGATACTAATTTAGAAAAAATGTTTTATCTATAATCAGCCTAACCTGAGCGGTGATGGGTATTTAAAATATTTATGCATATTACAAAGCTTAGAAGTCGCAGACTATTAACCCAATTAAAAACGTGACATCATGACTGTAATCCATAAAATGATAGCCAGAGAAGTATATTAAACTCCCGAGTTTCACCAGTTACAATTAGGTCCCACCTTTTAATAGGTAGTAAGCCTGTTGCCACAAAGCGGACATAAATCCAGACTCCAAGCCACTACTAGAAATTTCAAGTAGGAAATCTATTACAAAAATCTGAAACTCTAGATCAGTAGTCGCGATTGCAACGGCTCGACCACCGAGGCAGTTGATCCAGTTAAATATTCGAAGATAAACAAACCAATAAATTAAACATGTAAAATTTTGACTCCTTCCGAAAAAAATATTTTAAATATTTAAAACATTGCGTTCTATATTTCAAATGGCCGATATATCAGAACTGTCAATAACTTCTTATAAATATTTATCGTATGGTAAAATACAAGAAAATCCTTAATTTCTACAACGGAGAAGTAGGAATTGATCTGTGTATCTATATTATTTGAGGGCTATAATAAAACAGGAATTTTATTAAATTTTAGAGGGCACAGGAAAGCTTGATATGGTGTCAATTTGATGTTCCCAACGGTGAATGTTAATGACTATACTGATATTGATGAAAAATTCAATAAGCCCAAAATTCGAACATCTCATTCGCCGTTGATTCAGCAGCTCTCGCTTGTTCTGATCGTTTGCATCGCAGCGAAATCACATCGATAACTCGAGCGCAATAAGAAAACAAATTTGACAAAAACAAAGTAAACACAATTTAGAACCCATCACACGCCCAAAACAGCCTATCGGTCGGGGAGACCGGGGCGGGTGGTTGCGAAGATAGATCGCAGATGGAATAAAAGAGCGACCGATTTCCCCCGAGGTACCTTGGCTTGTACAAATGAATTGAGACAATCTCAAGTATCGACGGGTCGCGAAACGACACCGCGGCCTTGTTTACAAAAAAACATATGTACGTTTGTACAAGACAGATGGAAAAGAAAGAAAAAAATACATAGTGTTGATAACGCTTAAAAAAACTATAAGCTAGATAACATTTACTTTACGCAATAATCTACATACATTTTATATCAACATTACCTATCTGATTTTAGAAGCAAAACCAATGATGATTACTTCACCATTAATGCCTATACATATGTATAGTCAACTAGGAATACAGTAGTACACTTCGCCGCTTTGCGTAATTGCGAATCCGTTGAGATACGGATTAGTGGTTCACCGGCGTATGGTAAGCGTTTAAATAATATCTACCAGCTTCTGCAGGGTTTAATGACCGATGTCTAAATATAATACTAGAAGTTGTCTATTAAATTAAGTAATACCATTTTGCTGTATTTTGGATTGCCATTACCAACTCACTCTTTCAAATCATCACCATGGCATGATGTTAACCCATTTTGCTGTATTTTGTATTGACATTACCAATTCCCTCTTTCAAATCACCCATGGACCCGGTGTGCAAAGTATATGTACATATCATATCAACTGCATTTTGTTGCGGTCCAATTTGCACGGTCGTTTTCAAAGTGCACGTGTTAAACGTGAAATAAACACTCTTTCGGAACTTTCCCGAAGCGCTATGATGAGCACGCTTTGAAAAAATGCTTTTTAAAAACTAGTCGTCGAAATCTGGTAACTCATTAACCATTCCGCTGGTATTTCATATATCTCTATAAGACATCCATCCACATGGTTATAGATGTATCCATGCTGCTGCAATGCGGATTGTTAGTTATATTGGTTGATATTTTAAATTCTTTTTGAGGACCACCAAGAAGGTATGACAAATTCTTCTCAACTATAACAACGGGAGCTAACTACTTAACTTGCTATCCGTAACAGGGAAACGCTCGTGAGAATTTACTAGTAGCGGTCACCGACGAAAAAGTGTACGACACTTGGCGTTGCTTAACTTTACGTCTTGCTTAAGAAATAAAATTACGTCTAAGATTGCGTCCAAGGATGATTATTACATAAAGTTATACTAATAAAAAACGAGAAATATTAAAAATAAAGATCTCTAATAACTGTTATCCATCCCATTGCTACCTCAACCGTAATTATTTTCTTCTTAAACTAACAAAACATTGTCGAAACTATTACAACCAATGGCAATGATTATCATCCCTAAACGGTACAGGAACAATGCAATGGAATGAGCTTCCGATGACCGGAACGCGGTGGGTCTTTAATGAATTGCAGCCAGGGGACTTATTGGGAAAGATGATCTGAAAATGAGAAATAAGATCATTTTTTGTAACCGTCACCCCATTATACTCGATTGTGTTTACAGTATAACAATAAACATATAGAATACGCAACATTTCCTACAGAGAATTCTAAAACGAGAGCGAACATAATAACATTGGTTTCCTGCAAATTAGGGTCAACTGTATTTTTAATGAAATTAACCAGATGCAGTTTCACCGAGAAGTTTTACACGGCTCCAAAAGTGTAGTGCAAACAAATTTCAGTAAATCGACTCACAAACGCATCCAATTTGAAATGAGTGCGATAATCATTAAATTTTATCCTCGCGCATAACTAGCGGGCGAGACGGTCAGCGAAACGAAATGGCCCGCAGTGCACATAAATCTAGGGCCGCTAACAGCTTTTTGCACTTATTTTGCTGTCGTTACTGAGTTATTGAGATGTCGCAGCATCCGAAGCGGTTTTGTTTTCATTATCTAGGTGCGAGAGGAGCGAGTGAATGACCAGCGGTTCTTTCATTTTCGCACCCATTGCCTATTCCAATTTGTCGCCTTGTAAAAGTGTGGATGTCCTATGATACTTTTATTTATCTACTTCTTTGTATTTTAAAATGTGACCTGCCATTCTGTACACAAAAATATAACAGGATTCGGATAAATAAAAAATCATGTTTTGAGGCTCTTGGCTATTGTTTACTTGATGCAAGATTGGTGATGGAAGTGTCTGAATACGTCATAAGATAGAATGGTGTGAGGTCAAGATTTTTTTGAGTATTACTAAATATGTACTGTTACTGAATAATCATATTTTCTATCATCATCATCATCAGCATATTAAGTTCACTGCTGGACGTAGGCCGCCCCTGAAGGGATTTTGCCCATAATCCTAACGCTGGGCATATTTTCTAAATCTTGTCACAACTTAATGAGAGAAACTATAATATAAATTAAATAGCTTTTTATAGTACATTTAATAACATATTTTCATCAATGCATTAAAATATATAAAGCGATACAGTATAGCTTACCCCTAGATCAACTCTACATAATACTCTCTACTATCAACGTAAATCTCGTAAAATGGCGGAGGCCGTTAAAAGCTTCAAAGGCTTATAAACATTGCTACTGAAAAACAGAAAAACCAAACATTCAAAGTGGAAACTAGAGCAACAGGTAGGTAAGAGCTTAGTTAATTTCCAACTGAAGTTATAGTGCGAATGAAAAAGGCAGAAACAGAAAACGCCGGTTAAAGTGAAATAGACGTTTACATTGTTTTTTTTATATCGGCAAAGTAAAAAAATGTTGCGTTCAATCTGATGTTAAACGTTCCGAAGCACCAATAGATAGCTCTTGGAAACGCTACTGTGAATTTGTTTGACAACACCAATTTGGTGCAAAACTTGAAATTGACATAGAGAACTTCGTAGTAATAACTTTTTAGCAACTCTCAAAACTTCTAAATTAAAAATAGGTTATTCATTATATCATCACGCCAGGTGAGCGGACCCGTAAAGGCGGGGTAAGTAGAGAGGCCCGAGTCGGAAATTTCTCTATTTCCACAAACCTGGCGTGCTTCTTGGGGACATTTAACATTCTCGTTATATACGCATGTCAGTTTCAAAGAGTGCCCGATCAGCCAGTATCTGGCCTATTTGGTTATGATACATTATTCGCTTATCGTAAATTAAATTTAGCTAATTATTAATTAATTAACAAAACTAATTATCGACGTACAATTCTGTACAATACAATCAATTAGCTTTCAAGTAAATTCTGCGCTAGTAATATTAACAATTTAGAGCAATTTCAGGGGTTATAATCGCCAATGGCCGATGCGGACCGAATGCAATATTCATGTGACGTCATAAATTTGACAACCCTATGTAAGTATGACCGCAGAACTGAAACGTATATTAATTTCCTATTAACATGTGTGCAACTTAAAGATATAAGTATCGTAGCTCGAAGCTTGGCACATCATTAAAAATGGCCTGTAAATAAGTATGAAGTATTAAGACCGCTTGTAGTAGCAAATAACGTTCCAAAATAATTAATGTTAAGTAAAAAAAAAACATTAACAAAAATAAAGATGAAAGCTCTACAAGGAGTAACATGAATTCAATTTGTAGAGCGTGCACGGTAGAGGTCTATTATTGCTTGCTACGGATACAGTACTAGGTACATGTATTAAAAAAATTATACCGTGCCGTTGAATAGAAATAAAAAGCATCTTTGAACAATCCACATATGCCCCTCTATTCTCACTCTTAACTATGGAGAGCCTTGTTTACGATACGAAGACCTAATAATAATATAAATAAAATAAAGTAATAAGCACATTATGTACTAAATACTTACTTACTTAATAAATAATAAAAATTATACAACCAGCCCCAGAAAAATAAATTACACGTGCTCGTAACAAAATTTTCAGGCCATTGTCTAGCAGCCAAGGTCATTAATATTGAACCACAAACCTAACGAGTCAGTTAGCTGAAGACAAAAACATAACTCATATACACCGGAAAGAAAGCTCAAAATTAATATAATTGGCCTTCTCCCGATCATAGATCGTTAATAACAATATAATTTATTAAGATCTTAATATTAACTATTGATTGTATGTACATTTCAATCAATCGCTATGTGTGAAAAATTACCACCTATAGATTCTTACTATATAACATGATTTAAACATTACAAAAAATATCTAATTGCTAGTAGCATTGTGATAAGAACTGTAAGAATACAATAAAACACCAAAGCTTTAGTAGTGGTCCGAGTGGTTTCGGGATGAGTTATAAAATTTGATACGTGCCGTAGTATGCAACGGAGCGAGTACTTACTAAAGTCAAACGTTGACCCTAAAAATATTACAGACAAAATAAGTAATAAATTATATATATAAGAACAAGCAAAAACAGAACCACAAGAAATATGTGAGCGGTGAGATATTTTACAACGAGAATAGACCAAAACCTCTTAGAGTTGAATCCCAAAAATATTACAGATGAAACAAATAATAGAAATAATATACAAAGAATATCGGAGAACGAAACATTGAGAAATAAAAATACATTAGAAATTCAGTGAGATTTATATCGAATATAACAAGTAGCGAAACAACACGCCAAACTTGAATCCTAAATAAATTAAAGTCACAAAAAAAGAAACGATAAAAATGAACATCAATGTACAAAAGTCAATAATATGAAACATGAAAGCGTTATCAAGAGTCCAATTCGCTGAGCGCCCGGCGATCGCGCAGTTCCGGTAACTGTTATTGCTTTTCGCGGAATTAGCAATATCGCACCAAAACATGGCTGAATATTAAACTGTAAACATTACTTGAAAATATAAGTCTCATTAGAACTGGCCCAATCGGCACCATATCGAGAATATGGAAAGGCGAATCAGTATTGATTTTGATCAATCGATTGACAGATTCGAAAACCAATTCGAAACATTTACCGTGCCGTTTGAAATACACGTTTTAGTGAATTTCAAAATAATTACATTATTTAAATATACATATGTATGAATGTGATTTTTGTTTGTCTTTTATATGATATAATAGTAAAAAAGATAGCAGTCATTATATGTAGCTACAGCAACAGCTGTTGCATGCAACATATCTGCAACTATTTTTAAAGTCACTATACCAAGTGAAATAGTTATGTTGGTATTAGTAGTAAATAAGACTATAAGTTAAAATAAAATAGACTTACGCGTAAATGAACTTCCAGTCTACATAAGTACAAAATGAAATAAGCAAGATATTGTAATAAATAAGACAATTGGTTTCAACACAAACAAAAAGGCTCCTGCAGAGTACTGATTACATATAACGAAAATGTTAAGTGAATACTTTTATGAAAGTACACTACGGTATAAAAGCGAACCACGTACGAAATTTGCGAACACAGCTTAGTGTACTAAAACACATCGCACCGAACAATGGCGGATACAAAATGATTTATTAATTACAGTGATTTAGTTTAGTGGTGATTTAGTGGCGTGCGATAGCTCATTTGATAGTTGTTAGCTGCATGTTGATCAAATTACTATTCTCTATGATTACAATGATTTCAAATGGCAATATCGAACAGCTACTTGAAATCTGTGTGATTTAGTTTACAAAAAAATCATTGATAAATTGTACTGCATCTTCCTCTTTTTTGGTTTAGTCTATGATTTATATGATGCATCAAATGATGACCGAACCGAATGGGGCCAGCACAAACGGGGGTTGGGGGTACAGGAGCGGACGTAATGGGGTGACTAATAACAGGGACACGATTATGGGAAAACCTGATCAATATCATTAGCGATTCGCTTTGAACTGACACGCTCCGGTAGCACCGCGGAAAATTATTTGGAACAGATGCGTAGATATTCATATGATCAGTTATAACTGTTACCAGTTGTCGCGTTCATAGGAAATTACAACAACTAATATTTAATTTAAAGTATACAAATGTAACTTCATAAAGTTAGAGGAGGGTGCGACGGATTCAAACTTACGTTCGTCATTAACTTAGTTTAATTACAAGAACGAGAAAACTAACACCAAAAAACAGATGCTTCTGTGTATCATTAATGCTTTACCGTGGCAAGGAATCGAACCCGGGAACCCTTACCTTGACGGACCAAGATAACAACCACTGAGTATAATATTTATAAATAATTATTTTATTAATTATATTATTTTTTTATACATATGTCTATTCTTATGGTACATTAAAGAAATATTGTACTATTAAAGTCATTTTTCCAATCCGCAGTGGAGCAATGTGGACGTGCTTTAGACTTATTGCCGTAGCGGTAAAGTAATGTGTTCGGCAGTGAGGAATAAAAATGGTTGCAAGGTAAGAAATAACATATGTATATTTATAACTTTTCCTTTGAAACCATTACGTTCAAATCACCGAAAATGTAGCTTGAAGCGAAAAATAAAAGGGGATAAAAATACAAATGCAAATTTGAGATTTTTCGTCCGAATTGACACAAGAACAATTCGCTTTATCATGCAAAATAAGGTAATTAGTAGTATAAGCGAGCAAAAGTCAGTATTAAGAAGATCAAAATAGAAAACAAGGGGGGTATGGATGGACTGATTGTAATCCTCCACTACCATCGTAATGTCGAATGATACTCGCAACTGAAACGACTAATACCCATGCAGTATATAAGAAACATATAGATGCATTATCAACATTTAAAAACACAGGATATTAATGCACAGCTAACAGCTAATAACAGTAAGTAAGGTAATAATAGTAAATAAGACAGCAAAGAAACTTTAATTTTTGGTATCCTTATATTGTGATATTGTTGTGATAATTTAAAAATCAATCTGTTTGAAGGTTAATAAGATTTAGAGACGAAACTATTGGATACACACATCCGCCATGTATCACGTTGAGATGCTATAGTAATAATTAAACGTAATTTGGTAATGTGAAAAAAAACGAAAGCGATGCAACGCGAAACACAAGACACATTTAGAATTCAATGTCATCATTAAAATTTTGAAAATAAAACAATAATCCATTTTCGTTTCGACACACCGTAGTAAAGAAGGGGGCAAAACAAAAAAGGAGTATACAAAAAAGGTTCCGCCGCTTCGCTTTGAGTCAGACAAACGGCGGTTTTTTTTGCCCCCGTTGTATCATCCGAAAATTCAAAATATCGCTTCGCTTTGCGAATTGGGCAAGAGTTAGTTGGAAAATTTTAACGATCATTGGATTTTTTTGACTTATTATCTTGATTTACGAATAAAACTGGGTTACCAGTAACGAGGAGAACGGTTACAAAAGAATTACCGATGGTTTTGTTGTTAATTTATTCCGAAATGTATGTTTCGGATTTTCCTATGCTAATCATAATGCAATATTAAATAAGTACATGTTAATTTATACAAGGCTAAGTTCGTAATAATTTGCAAGCAAAGAATAAAATATGATAATTATTTAAGACCGCCTAACAGTTCGTCACAAACCGATACTTGGAATCTCGTGAAATTAGGCGTCGCGAGTTATCACTAAGGGTGACTGTGGCCGTTCCGTTATTTCTGAGCCCTGAAATAAAAGCAGCTAATTGGCCATAAACCGTTAAATAAACAAATGATTCATCTCAACTACATATGAATATGAGTTCCAATTATACGTTAACTCCTTCATCACTATCAGCTATAATATGATATCTACAAAAAAAAATCAATCCAACGTTACCTTCAGTTTATTAACCCGTTACATCGGAGGCAACAGGGCGAGTCCGCAATTCGAATTTCACGGAACGACGCCCTGCGATGGGTCTTTGAGACCCCTAAAATTAACTTCTTTTTTATTACCCTCCCATTCCATTGAACGTAATTACGATATCAGGTGTTCTATTTGCATCCGTCTCTTTAATTTGTACTCTGTATTGAATTTCGGGTTTTGGAAATTGATTTGTCTCTATTACCCTCACCTAACGAATCTGTATCCTATAAATACAGTGCCTCGTTCGAAACGAAATGTCTTATTCTGACGATTATACATATTATTAGAAAAGCAAACTACTCACTGTGTTATGTGATAAATGCCATGAAACAAGGATTGCTTTACGTTTAAGTTCTTTTTTTGCTTACATAAGCAACAAATGAAACCATATGGTCCTTGAAGTTCATAAAATTATTAGATTTTAGAGTACAGTCGCAGGTCTGTCTATTGCTATACTGCTGCTTACAGGCATAAAATGTTACAATGAGGAAACCTACGAAATACAAAGTCTGAACATGAGAATTCTAACACCTTCTAATTTCAATGAAATAATTCCATACGCTACTTGCCTTACATAATCTATATTTCATGCCTATCTAGCCTTGGATTAAATTTCCAGGAGCTAATTAACAAAGTCCTTTTGGGCCTTCATCCCGATGTAGGGAGCTCTTATAGGTGGTGTCTTAAAATAGATTCTGATTTACAAAATTTAAAAAAAATATATAGCGTGTATGTAAACATGACCTACAAAGCCAGGCCTTCTATCAAATGCCATAGATATGCATGGAGCTCGGCTATAACCTTCTTGTAATTAAATAAAACTCCGAAACCGGCGTGCATGTATGAAGAGAGTGATGAATGTGGACGAAGCACGACAGGTTTGTAAGAATAGAGATAT
>DWDV01002358.1:0-11707 GCA_018245615.1 Mimoniades ocyalus
TATAGCGGTGTCGTCGCCAGCGCTGGCGCTCATGAAAATAAATTTAGTATATGACGTTGGCGTATCGCGTTGCCGCTTCGTGCCTTGGAACGTAGCCGCGCGACGTTGCCGCTCCGCACGCTCTTTCTAATCTTGTCGTAAAGTTCTTTTTCTGATGCGCAGCGCGTCGCTCGTTCTGTCCGCTCGAAACTTGGAAACGTCTGACGTTTATTTTATCGCTGGAGCCGGATAGCTATGCGGCATTTTATAACCGTGCCGTCGCCCGGTTCGTCGAGAAGTTACTGCTTATTCAAAATTACAACTATAAAGATTCCCACTTCGTGTAGTCAGCAGAGTCGTAACGATAGCGTTACAATAAGCGGCCGCGTACCTATTCGGTGTACAGTCGAGAAGGTAGGAAAAGTTCGATCGGCGAGGCGAGTCGAACGGACTTTCTATGGCATTGTGAAGACCGAATAGATGGCGGCACGGCATTGCCTCAGAGCGCGCTAAGCCATGTCGTGGAGCGAGGGTCGGCGCGCGGGGCGGTGGCGCGGTGAGGGGCGAGAGGGGGAGGGGGTCCTGCGACTGTGTGCGAGCGAGCGCGTCGCCACACGCGCACACCACCACCGACATAATAACATCGCGCACCGTCCGCTTGTATCTAGCTCCACAGCTACCTACTTTCCGTTGTATTATAGCCAACTATAAAACGGGGTAGATAGCGTGGGGTGTATTCTGCATTATAACCTAGCTTATAACAGTACATGTGGCTCCCGGTGTTCAAAGCTTGGAAGGTGTCTCTTTGATGAAAATGACAGCCAAATATTCATTTTATCATCGAATTTATTATAACCACCAAAACACTGGGTAAAAATATTTAAAATGACCCCGATTAAATACGTACGACCAATACTATTAAGTTAACAATTCATACTCGGCCACACAAAAGAGAGGAGACTTTTTGGCGAACTAACTCAACATTGTTGAAACACAATCGCGCGGTAGATAATAGAGACGTCAGCGATGTCATAATTTACTACAAGTGATCCACATAGTATTTTTTGCCCGTTCATTCATAAATTTCCGTGGCGGCGTGAAGAGGTGTCGTTAATCCACAATATCGAATCGGAGAGCGATTGAGCGACCGATTAAACATTATCGCTCCTTTTCACCACAATGGGCCACGTGATCGGCGCTCGGTCATTTCATTCATTCGATCAAAGGGTTGTCTATTTAACCTGTTTACTATCTTGTTTACAGGTCGTGCCGTGCGTCTTAGATTTAGGATAAGTCAGCATTCAGCCGCAGGCGTTTTGACTTCCATTGAAATAATGAGAAATTGATAAATCCATAGTCAAAAGA
The DNA here is from genome assembly GCA_018245615.1 of Mimoniades ocyalus. Classification (NCBI taxonomy): domain Eukaryota; kingdom Metazoa; phylum Arthropoda; class Insecta; order Lepidoptera; family Hesperiidae; genus Mimoniades; species Mimoniades ocyalus. Next base: position 1,345 of record DWDV01002358.1, read on the forward strand.
TAATAGACTTCTCTATCAACAGTATATTTATCTATTTGAGATACTTTATAAAATCGCATAAAAGTTCCCCTTGATGTATTTCAATACGGGGATATACAAGTTTGCTTTAGCATTTTCGTATTAACATTAAATATTATCATCACACTAGGTTCTTTACAAAGTAGACAGAGAGCTTCGAGTGGTAACCTCTATTCTTATACATTTGACATGCTTCTTGCATCTTCAACACTCTATTCATACTTTTACCATGTAAGTGTATAATTTTATATATGTTAGTGAAGAAAATATATAGATATGGTAGAAAAGCAGGCGATAATCCATTAGAGTTTCTATTTTAGTGACAAAAAGCGTATAAATATGGCGGGTGGGCAGGCAGTAATAAGGTGAGCATATCGAGGCGGCGCGGCGGGCTATTCGCGCGCGGAGCCAAGGCACGCACATTTCCGTGAGCGGCGAGCGCGAGGCCGCGCGCGGCTGTGTGCGTGCGTGCGTGCGCCGGCGCCTGCGCGTGTGTGCGCCGACCAGTCCCACATCCTGTTTGGTGGCCCGTCGCTCGCAGCTTCGACTGCTTCTGTCGAGCTTTTTATTCCACGCCACTGCTACGTATGCGTTCAAAAAATATCATATTGTGTGCCGCTGGAATGTGTTTCCACTTAGGTTGACTTGCTACTGTTAATAAGCGTAATATTCTATAGTTGCACTGCGGCAATGCCTATTAGAATTATTATGTGATTCTTGAATCATATAAGGTATGTGCATTCGGTGTTTTCTGCTTACTCCTTAAGGTACATGACGGAACGATATGTGTGCATTTAACGACAATTAGTTTTTGAAGTTTTTTTTAACATAGAGTAGATTGTACAGCAGAATATTTTAATGTTGGTATAAAGTTTATCAATTGGTTAGTTAGTACTGAGCGATTGTTAATGTATGGTAAAGAGCACGCGTGAGAGCCGTCGCAAGGCAGCAGAGTCGTGTAGGTACCGTTACACAACAGCGCCCGCCGCGGAATAACATTCAAATGACTAACTGCAAGAAAAAATTGTACAAATAGGCCGTCCAGTACAAAGCAAACAAAAGGAATCCCTCAGAAATGTGTTCCCGCATAAAAAGAGGGAATTCCCAAAACGCATTGTTTACAGAAGCGGGCGCGTGCCAGACGTGGTGTTATGTGTGTATTATGATGAGCGTCTTGCAATGCAATGAAAGGGAAAATTATAGTTTTTGTGCAGCGCGCGGTGACGTCCGCGCTTCCCCGAACGCCGGCTCCGGGCAGGAATGTGCGCCGGCGCCGCCGCGCGCTCGGATAACTCTCTCACCTAACATCTCACAATTAACATCGCTCACAATTCTTCACCATTGTGCAGGCCGCCCCCATTTATCCATTAACGTACAACCTTCGTAGTGTTTCGAGGGTAACATAGCATCACGTCAGTGTCTCTCGAAGGGGAAGGCTGAGGAATAGAATACACTACAAAGATTCAGTTATTTTATACATTCCATCATTGTATAGGGGGTTAACCTATTGCCATACACCAGTCGCAAATCTGTTCCGCAAGTTTTAGGGATAAACTGTTTTACCGTTTGGAAATCCTCGGTAAGTATTATATATTTAATATGCGAAATATGATTCAATGTTACATTTATAGTACACGAGGAAACAGTGCGAATTAAATGCAATCGTGAACTCTAACTGCGACTCTACAATTAGCCGCCGTTTAGGATAGTTAACGACGGGCTAATCGTAACGTCTGCTAAGTTTAACCGCAACGCAACCAAAACCGCGGTTGCTGTGGTCTCGTTAAGGTGGGAATAGATTGTTAAATAATTAGCTGAAAAGATTTGCGGAAATTCATCTTTTCGAAGTACTTTTTACTGTACGAGTATGTCACAGCATGCGTGATACGCACTTTTTCTCACTTAACATATTTTGGTTATTAGCACCCGATATCAAAACAAATAGTTCATACGATGGAAACTCTACAGGTATTAAGTATACAAGCGACACGAGAATTGTGAGACATATTGGCAGAATTGTGTATATAAATGGTTTGTAAGGTGACGATTCGGAAATGCTTTATAATTAGATACAATAATGTTACACGCTTCTATTTCAAAAGACGCAACGTAAAGACGTAGGACGTAAACGTCACTGGAAACGTGGGAGAGAACTACACTGCTCTGCCTACCTCTTCGGGGATTACGGGCGCGAAATACGTGTAAAAGATGAAACTTATAAACAATATAAGCATTTTAAGTGTATTATAAGTAACGCCAGGAGACCGGTTGAAGGCATTTTTTTCGAACAGTAAGATTGCGAACAGCGTGCATACCCAGTGCATAAATCAGCCGGGTCCGCGCACTGGAGTCGGTGTGGGGCGGGCTGAGATAATAAATCAGCGGCCGGAGTCGCGGCGAGCAGATAATGACGTCACCGGCACGTATCTCGGAGAATCCCCGGAAGTGAGTGAATAAAATAAAAATGTCACGTAGCGATCAGCTGTCGGGGCGGCGAGTGGGGCGCGAGCGGGCGCGGCGCACCGCGGCGATACGCATAACGACGCCGCAATAAAACTTATTTTTATGTTTTTCGCTCACAATGGCCGCGCGAAGGTCGAGCTATCTAAATGGGTCAATACACTCCGCGTAGTACGAGCGTCGAACACGTGCTCCCGCGTTTGTAAATAACGAGATATCGGCCGATTGTTGCAGTGATTAATGGGGCGCGTAATGACTCGGCGCCGCCGCCGCAGCCGCCCGCTAATGTGCCCATTCATCGCTCCGACACTATTATTATTTAAGATGGTACACTTCGCATTCCGCCAATCGATGCAACATTAGGGCGATGGCCAATGTCAAGGTTGCACTTGTTATGCGCCTCGCATACGCTTATTGTCTATTACGCGCACTTAACTTTCCAAATTTGGTTTCGGACGTCTTCGTTTTCGTGCGGTTTCATTCGGTTAAAAAAGATCGAGATTACTACGTGCCTTGCTTAAAGCGGTTGAAGTAACTTCCACCAATCGCTATAAAACCGTCATTGGCTAAATTAACAAATACAACTTTAAAAAAGTATTTCAAAGCATAACAGTTTTTAAGATCAAAATCACGTAACTGAGAAAAAACTTTATGAACATAAATGAGTGCGAACATCGCAAATACGTAGATGGTATAGAATTCGATTTAGAAATCGAAATCGTAGGCGATCAATCGGTCGTACCGCTAACTATAATAACCTGTTAGAACATGATGATGATGAATAGACTTTCGTTAAACTGTGTGAGCGCTTGTATGTAGGTGATGGTGTTATGGACGGCGGCAGGCGGCGTCGATAAACCTCAGCGATAAGGGCGAGGTCACGGTTATCAATGGAGGCATCTCCATACGCGCATCGCGGCCGGCCACGACATCTCGCGCCCATTCACTATGAAGACGGCCCCCGCCCGCCCGCGCGCCCACCCTCTACCCTCCGCGGTGCATCCATGCAACAAGTTAGGGCACAGTTTCCGTCTTGTAAGGAGTTCGCAAGACGAATGCATCCTACGAGCCGCGCTACACAACTTTACTCAATGAACTACTATTGCATTCTGTCTAACGGCACGACACATTGTACAAAACATTCTTTCTCTCAAGAATGTGCTCTGACATTTCTCTTTGTGGGAAAAGCTGTATGAAACTGAAGCTGCGGATAAAACGGCGCGCAAAACCAAATCGTAAATTAATAAGTTAATTAAGCGTATTTGTATTTTTAGTGAAATGTGTAATAATTATCGTGTACACACAGTCCTCTGGCCCGTAATGATGACGCAGCTCGCGTTATTCAAATAGAGTTCTCGTAAAACACGGCGGTTCAAACATATTTTCAGCTCGGTGATGCCCAATTAAATATGGATGTGATTGAAAAACGTGTGTCCGGTAACGAGCGTGTATATAATTGGTGGGCGGCGGTGGAAGGCCCGGAGTGACCCAGTTGCGTTGCCCGGCGACCTGGGGCTCGCGCCCCGCCGGGCTCGCCTGCCCCCCGCCTCTCCCCCTACCCTCCTCGCACTAAATAACCTGCCCGAAAGCGACACCTTAACAAAGGTCGTTCAACCATCACGGGCTATTCGCTCCTCGGGTTTTTACCTACGGCATACGAAACATGCACCCCTAGAAAGTACTAAAAGACCAAAGTGAGTCCTATGTTTCATTAGGTAATTGCGTGATGCACAGATCCCGTCTTCTATCGGGACACCAACATTACCACTAGCCGCACCTGGCACATTTCACTCGAAAATCTATTAGCGCAATGAAAATAAAAAATGCAAAGAAATGTCGTTGTTCTTTTACAAAGCGAAATAGAAAACCCGAGAGCGAATAAACTTAATTGTTATAAGCCGGGCACGCCGGCTGCCGCCCCCGGAGACACCCGCGGAGGGCGGGGGGAGACAGAGCTGAGTTGTATTTCTCCGAACTTGTGCTAAATTTCACTTTCTCTGAAGACGTTGTGCGTAGTCTTAACCACCCACTTCGCCCCACCTTAGCATGAAACTTTACAAATAGTTGATGTACTATCTCCTAGTCATAAGCAAGTTATTAAAGATTGCGCTAAAGTGCTAATGACACTATTGTATAAAGCTAATAGTTTGTTCCCGGTCCAGCGGCAACAGGCCGAGCATGCTGTATCTGGCAACGAAGAGCTTGTTCTTTGTGACGTTATCTTAGCGAACCCTAACCGAATAAAGCATAAAAAAATGTACGACAAAAAAAAGTCCTTCCACTCACAAAAACCCTACTGCCTCCTCGTCCTCTGAAGTTATAAAACACTGAAGGCGGGCGCACCGACAGCGGGGCTCGTGGCCTCTATAAGCGCCAACTTTTAAACCGAAAGTGCTCTTTGTTCCCTCGACTTTAGGGTCGAAATTAACTCGTGCTCGGCGCGCACACGAAAGTCTCGCGGCTGAAAGGCGAGCACACGAGCGCAGAAGCTTTAAAGTAAAATGAAAGCCGACTCACTCTTAATTCACCCGCACATGGACGGCGCGTACACGAACGTCGATAGCGCCCCCAGCCGCCGCCGCCCGCCCCCACGCTCCAGGCATAAATAAGGGGTCCAACTCCGCTTAACAAGAGAGTGAGCACCCTCCCACGCGGCACCACTGGAGGGGGGGAGCGAGGGGGGTTGCGGCGAAGGACGAATTAAGGAGATGAGAGAGCACACGCTCTCGAGACGCCAAACATCGTGCCGCTCCAAGAATTAAGCTTGAACTTACGGTCGAATGTCATTTTTGTCTCATTTCTTTGTCCAACGATCTGATCAACTTTATTTTATAATCATGGCGATGTCCCATACTTTGGACACGTGTTAAATGCTTAATATTTTAGAAACCTTTGTAATGAATATACTCGGTTATAGCGCAAGATATATGCCGTCGTATAAAGTAATATTTCATACAAGCGAAGTAGTGGCATTGCGTCTGATCGTATTCAGATGTCTTTTCGATAGCATATGATATCATCTTCCAGAATTCCTTCGAGTACCCTCCCTTTATTATAATACTTTGTGACGAACGAAAAGAAACCACTACGCTGTAATCCTGGCGGTACAGACGGGCTGCGAACTCGTGACGTCACCGTTGCGTTGCTCAGCACGTGAGTCGCTTCGCTACATAAATTACAAACTATACACCGCTCGAGTTAGGGTTTGTTTTCGGCAGAATTGCTGGTGCTCCTTTGTCTTGCTGATGTTTTCCAAGGAAATTGCTCCTTATTTTACGGTGCATTAGGTTTAGTTTAGCTAGCGGGGTTGTAATATTCTTGGATCGAGGGTGGGTATAAATTTTCCATGGGGGCAGACGGGGCGACGTCGCGCTAGGGCGCCGCTGAGTCACGGCGGCGTCGGCGGCGGCAGGGGCGGGGGGCACATATTGTAAGTATCTACCACTCACATGTCACAAAGTTTTCTCCGCATCGGGAAACTTTGTTAACGTCAACCGAGCACGTGGCCTTCGCCGATGTTATATACCTACATAATTGCTTCCACGTTTCCCGCGCTCGTGAACATTCGAACTGAAATTGTACAGATCGGTTCAAAAAACAGAATCCAATTCATTTTTGATTGCGATATCACCTTTTATGTATAGTAAGAGTTGAGGCAGGGATGATAATAAACCTCATAATTCTTGTTAAACAATTAATATTCGCTGTTCGAATATGTATATTTAAAAATCCCGCAACACTCACTGGGCCAGCGTAGCAGACTATGGCGTTAACCCTCCTCGTTGTGACGAAACCCGAAGTTGATGATGGCATCACAAAAAATATAACTCAATTGTTTTTATAACAATGAAGTTATGAAGTGGGGATACTGAAATGAGTTATTGTGTAATATTTTCAGCGCCGGCCGTAAGTAATGTGCGTAGATAGCAAGCAAAGCGTTACAGCGGACCGTCACCTTGGCGACTGATAACGTACTTGTGATAACGTGATACGAGCGTCTCGCTTACAACACCGCCGTAGCGTATGAACACAACTTCGCTAACAATTATTCAATAATTATTATCCGATTAATAATTGGCCTTGGCCAGCACTTGGCCAGTGTGGAAGACTATGGCCTTAACCCTCTCATTATGAGAGGAGACCCGTGTTCCAACAGTGGAACAATAAAAGGGTCGGAAAAAAAATAATACGAACGACTGTCGATTGGCAGGTCCAGGGTTCGATTACCGGGTCAAGTATTATTGGGTTTTGCAAATTTTTTTTCTATTAGTGACTCGGAGTCAGGATACGTGCCTGGTGTATGGCAGTAGGCTCACCACCTACTCCATAGTGGGAAGTAAACGTAACTGGGGTAACGTGGGAGTGTTCTACAATCCTCTGCCTTCCTCTTCGTGGATTATTATTTGTGTAATGTGTGTAATATTAATTACACACAATTTTGCATGGTGGGGTGTACAACATAACTAGTGAATCGTGGCAGCCTCCTGTACTCCTGCTGTACGCCTGCTTTTCAAGAAAACGAACAATCAAACAATCTTAAAATTCTCCTCGTGTCAAGATTTTTTTATTATAAATCTAATGAATTTATATGTTTTTAAATTTCATTTTCGATGTACATTATGGACAAATACTTGATTAGAATATTGAGCTGAATACTCGCATGTCATGTCATATTTTGTATATAATATATATGTACAATATTATAACGTTCGTACGACTATAATAAACGAAATTTTAAGTATACATAAGAAATTTAGAATACTGTTTGTACTGTTGTTTTACAGAATACGTGTAGCTCGTAAGAAATGCAAAAATAGGAATATGTATTGTATTTTACGTCATACAAAGATAGAAAAGAAAGTAATGTGAACAGAGTCGTAATTTAGGAGTATGCCTCAGTGGAAGTCTGAGGCGTCCGCCTGCGAACGAGCGGCTACAAAACTGAGCTCTCATGAGTTTTCAATTACATTATGTACAGAAATAGCGCGGCGGGGGTTCCAGGGATCTTATATACTTTCCCCCACCCTTCGCGAAAACTCGCGGCTTCAAAGCGCGGGAACGACTTTTCGCGCGTAAACTTATCGGAGCTCGCCTGACGCGACACTTTTCTTAGCGGAGCTTATGCGAACGACGTCGTTGCTGGAATGAAGAGAAAAAATGCCTCAATTCAACTTTTTGCATTATATCAGCGCATTGCGTTAGCCCCAGTCAAGTTACGCCACTTGATATATTTATGTTCGAATGTAGATGGCGCTAGTAGTAATACTTGCATGTTCAGCAATTTCTGTCTAAATTTAAAACTTTTTAATTTATTTTAGAGTGTGCTGGCACAAATTTTAAACCTAAAATAATATTCTCAACTCCGGATTCAGTTATTTCAACAATACAACCGATCCCAACGAGACAAAGTTTAGAAGCGACCCTTGTGCAGTCCTACAAACGAAGGGCCCGCGCCCAAGGGAGCGCACAAAGATCGACCCTCTGAATTTGGTAATGGGCTCCGTTAACCCAGCCAACTCGCAGATTAGGGTTCTTTCTAACATTCATTCATTCTCCGTACACCATACCGTTATCAGAGTTTCGTTTGATGCTATTCACAAATGTTAACTAACCCATTACGACTCAAGTACTAATCGATTGACCAATAGATAGATAAGGTCAATGCTAGTGGTGGTGTTGGATGCCATGGTGGTAGCAATGCATGGTGGTGAATCTGGTGTGGCGTTGTGTAGTGAGTGGCGTGGCGAGTGGCGTTGCTGCTTTGCATAAGTAATGACCACGGGCCCCGCGCCCGCCCCCGCCCGCCCCCGCTCTAGGCCTATCGATTGCGGCGGCGCGAGGGCGGGCCGCATCGTCGTAATTGTCACAGCGAGCGGCTGAAACGCGCTCCGCCCTCGCAATATCGACCTTACTACCCCCGTATAGACCCCAGTATGCTGTGGCGGTACTCTCCGATTGAATACCAAATGCGTTATGGTACGCTCTAAGTTTGGAGGCGGCCCATAATAGAGCCTTCGAAGAGTCTATGACAGAGCTTAATTAGACAGGCGTGATAGCAACAAATGGATTTTACTTGTTCCAATGTTTCGGCGGGAATTAAACTGTGAGTCGAAATGAACTATTTAAAATTACGCTTCAGTATTGCAGCCACATTTTGCTTATATTAATGCCGTTAATGGGAAGCTCAATTAAGCGAATTCCTAACAGATGGAGTATGTGAGTCTAGGGAGTGCTGTAAATGGGATCAAAGCTAGACTTTGCTGGTTCAGCAAGTTGCCATTTGGGGTTCCAACCGCAACGCGGCACACTGTGGCGGCTGCAAAGCGACTAAGTTAGAAAACAACGATTCCGTGTAGCTTCGCGTGGCAGAGCGTGGTGCGTCGCGTCGCATGTATTAATAGTGTACGTCTAATCGAGCTCTGTTTTTTAGCGCACCAGCAGCGACGAAAGTATGGTGAAAGTGTCCGTTGACGTCACACACACGCGCGCGCACGCACACTCGCGCGCCGCGACGTGACGGCGGCGCGCCGCTCGCTGGCCGCCGCCCGTCTTACTCCACGGCGGTTGCGACACGCGCGGCGCACCGCCGGCGATACGCCGCGGCCTCTCTCGACACGTTCGGTTACCCAATACAGAAATACTTCGTGCAAGCGCTTGAGTCAACGCCGCCGGACACCGCAACATCAGAAATGTTCCCGACGTGCACCATCCCCGCTGGATCCGAACAAGCGACCCCGCTCGATGCGTGCGCTCTGTCGCCACTACACCCGAAGAGGGCCGTACCCCAGACTATAATTAATTGATATACGGGCATACTGTTATTGTATGCGGGCGATCATTTGCGAGTAGATAAGATGAATTCCTCAGCGTTTGCGAGATGACAAGATGTCTGCCAACCCGTACTTGGACAGCATCGCGTGCTGTGGCCTTAACCCTTCTTATTTTAGACACCCGTGTCCAACATTGGAACGGGTGGGTTGATCATGATGATGATAAATTTCGAATATTTTAATGTCCGGTGAAGTTTTGATAGCCATTAAAACAAAACACCTGGGTGGAACGAGCCGACCTGGAGAACAATGGAGTGTCCAACGTCACAATACTTCGGCGTTGCAGGCCATCGTAATTGTCGCGAACGGTTAGGAAACCTCCATTGTTGGCTGACCGAATGACAACGAGGGAATAAATATATAATGGCATGAACAAATTATAAAGATGAAGTATACTCCGCTAAATTCACATAAAAAAACCACATGAATGAAACTGGTGCATATTCCGAATCGGATAGATATGAACTAGTAACGCTGTAACGGAATTTGGTGTACACTGATAGGCCCTACTAATTCCGAAATTAGTAGCGCTATATCAAAAACATACGTGACTTAATTCAGTACATACCTACTTTAACTCGAATTCGTATTTGACAGTAACGCGACGCTTAAAAACACACGTGAGTCAATCCGGTTCACACATTAACTAGGATAAGTCAAAAATTGGTAACGCTATCTGAAAACACTTAAATGAATCCCGTATATACATACATAGAGCGGGAAAGTGCGAAAACTAGCACATAGCACATGAAAAGAACAGTAAAACAAGTGGCGGTAGCGCGCGACGTCTGACCACAGCTTGAGAATAGATTAAACTAAGATCAATTGTAGTTCATTGATACAGTGGTTACGGTGCTGTCAATGGGGCACACGATCGTAAGATCAAGGACCGAAGCGATAAAATCGAGCGGCCAGCCGCTGCCCCGGCGCGGGACGCACAGATCAATTAATTAAGCGCGAGATGAAAAGGAAAACGGCCGCCACCGATCAGCTGATTTCTGATGCGCGCATACTGTAAACAATTATCCTATCGCGTCTCGGTTTCATTTTAAACC
>DWDV01002359.1:0-11705 GCA_018245615.1 Mimoniades ocyalus
CCGATGCATGGCAATAGGCTCACCACCTATTCCATAGTGGGACGTAAACGTAACCGGTGAAACGTGGGACTGTTCTGTATTCCTCTGCCTACCTCTTCGGGGATTACAGGCGTGAAGTTACGTATTTTGAAACAAAAACCACTCAAACTATTTTTGTATTTAACCGTAAAATTGCATATCCGATATAGGTAAACCATTATTTCTTGAAAATTTTTGCAATTCAAACGGCAATATGAATGCAAATAGTTACATGAAATAAATATTTGATTTGTAACAATTATTGGAAAATTTTATCCATAAAACAACAGCCAGTACCGTTGCAAATGATATTTAAATAAATATTATATGATATATGCGAAGTAAAATATGAAAAATAAAACTTTTTAATTTAAGTATGGCCATACGGAATGTAATTACGATGTTTATGAACCGTCAATAACTCAGCGGAACTAAAAAGATTGTTAATGCAAATGTTAAATTAACTCAAAATATAATACAAGTGGCTTTATTCTATGATTTGTGATATATTTTTTATCACGTTATAGATTAATCGATAAAGAATTTATTATTAGTATTATTATTATAATAATCGGCATCAGTTAATCAAAATTCCAGTTGATAGTTGCAATGGGCTATAATCCATTATTGCGGAATGATCGGTATAGCCAATGTTGATCACACTCGTAATTAGAATTTGCATCCAGCAGAAAGGACAAAATGGTGGTTCATTGCATAGTCAAAAATTACAATTTAAGCCCAATTAATGGTAAATAATTTTTAACATTTGATTGCAAATATTGTTCATTCAAACTATTCAAGACCTGACCGCTCTAATATCGAACAGTTCGTCTAAGAAATTGGCAATATACCTTAGTTCGGTAACTTATAGCAGAATTTTGTAACAGGATTGTCGAAGTCAAATATTTCGACCATTAGCATTTAGTATTATTTTGTTTTCTAGAGACAAAGACAACTTCGTGTTGGTGGGTTCCACATACCGTAGCCAAGCTCTGCCCTACCAGATCTGTGCACATTTCTTCCATCCCCTATGGAACACCAGCAAAACGCACACCCACGACTACGATTACCAGCTGTTACTTTTAGAAAAACCTGTGCCAGTGACTCCAAGCTCGAGGCCTATTGCGATTGGAAACTTGGACGACTTGAGATCTGGTAGTATGGTGTCTGTTAGCGGATGGGGTCATCTGATGTACAAAGTAAGTGTCAAATTAAAAAACGATGATATAGAATGTTATGTTAAAGAGGTTCACGTGTTTTGTACCTCAATGTCGCATGTGATATTACATATGTCACATGTGATATTACAATGTCACGTCTGATATCACATTGTAATTGTACAAATGTTAGGATTCAGCATAACGGTACAACGTCGCCATACTTTTGCGAACAGCAGTATCTTTGTTTTGCCCCTTTTTGTTCCTTATTTATAATGAAATTTGCCTAATAACAATTACACTATGGTTTTGTATATCGGATTCGTTTCTGGATAAAACCAGGGTATTATTTAAAAATTTCAGCAAAGTAAAATGCAAGACTTACTTCGTCGCGTCTTCCTACCTGTTATCGCTGAGAACGACTGTAAAAATATGGCTCACGGGAACTATAAGAACATGACATCGAGAATGTTCTGCGCTGGCTTCTCGAATGGAACTAAAGATTCTTGCCAGGTAACTATATTTTTCCATTATCATTTCATAAACATGATAAATGTGTGTTCTTTTTGTTCTGTCCATAATCTCCCATAATGACTAGATACAAAAGTACGTTTTAACTTATTTGCTTACTAATGAAATGCAAATATGGATCTCCAATCAAAAACGAAGAACATAAATATATGAAGACACGAGTGTATTCATTCAACTTAATTATTATTTCAAATCAAATAGCTTATAATTAACCTGCAATTAAATAACGTAGATACAGCGTTGTGATAGGTAACTATATTAAATGTGAAAATGTAAAACATTTTTGTTTGATGAAATTTTACGCTTTTTATGCCGACTGCTTCGGTGGTTGTGTTTGTTGCGAATTTGATTATCGATCAAGAAGTCCTGAATTCTAATCCCGTATCGGGCACAATTGAAATTTTCTAACTTAGATTTCCTATTAGTGGCTTGGAGTTTGGATATGCGCCTGGTGTATGGCAATAGACTCACCACCTATTTTGTAGTGGGACATAATGAGATAATCGCAACTGGTGAAATTTATCTACCTTTACGTTTGGAGTTGTTTAGAATAAAAATCTATTTTCATTAATCTAAATAAAAGAGTAATAAAGTGCTGCTTGTTTCTACAGGGTGATTCCGGCGGACCCGCGGTGATTGATGGGAAATTGGTGGGCCTGGTGTCCTTCGGAGTGGGGTGTGCTCTTCCTGAACTTCCCGGAGTGTACGGCAATGTCCCCGCAGTGAGGGACTGGATACGTACCGTTACTGCTCTACCGCTATAAATGTTAAGAATGATAAAGTAATACAGATCGTTTAAATTTCCCAGATGTTGTTGAAATATATTCCAAAACAATTGATTGATTTTTAAGTAAACAAATTCAAAAATAATATGTTGCTGCCGAAGATCTTTGAATATGGGGACGAGGTGGTGCAATAAACTTTATCTGTCTGAAATATTTAATTTCATTATAATTCGGAGAAAAGTCATTGTGATAACAATGATGATGATGAAGATTATCGCTAGCCAAGTAGATATTTCTAGGGTCCTTACATAGAAATTTGCTAATGTGTTTTTAGCTGAGTGGCTATACGAGTATGTGTATGCATCAGCGGATACATTAGTGTTAAAGATGTGTGGTAAATATGTATACATATTTTTAGAAAATCCCACAAAAGATTTTGCAAGGACGTAATCGAGCCATCTCGGTCAGCCTCCCCAAGGAGCCGGAAATTATTAATATTTCAACGCAGATCCAATTACTTGTATTACGAGGGAAAATACTTTTAAAAGTATAACATTTAATGAGCTGATAAATTTTGTTACTTTTAAAACATCATAGATTTTCAGAAATATTAGTACAACTAATTTTTTTATGGCTTTCTTCCTGCATTGACAACCGTTCGTAATCCGTCGTAATTAAAGTTTTTAATTAGTCCGTAACAAGTTGCAGGATTCTCCATCCAGTCTACACTGAATAGCTCGTTTGTCTTATTCCCCAGCGGTAGCCAACCTACAATACTAGCTGACCACAAACGGTCGGTCGGTAAATTTTTCGGTCTTTATTCCAGTGGTTGGAGACCGTTCCGATTCGAATTCAGAGCTTGGCGATTCTCTATTACTTAATTTATATATATATGTTTATATTTTGTATATATATTGTTATTTATATTTGTTTAATATACATGACTAATTTTCCAGCGTCTAGATGTAAAGTTGTCTGCAATAGTAGGTATTAAGAAATTGTATATAATGCATATCAAATGTGCAGTCACGAAAGCATTGGCTCTCACTTATTTGGATATACGTAAGACGCTGTACCTGAGATATTATTGTTACCTACTTAAGTTTTCGAGTTTTTTACCTTCCAGAAGTACTTTATGGTCTCTTTGATCAAACAATTTTTCCCGTATTCCTGATCGTTCCTTAATATGCTTTTATACTCCGTCTTCTGTTAAGCAACGGATATTTGTTTCCCCATAACGAAGTCAATTTCATTCCTCACGCTGGTTGCCCTAACAGCTATCAAAAGTTGATTTTTCGTATTACGCATCCCCCATTCACATATTCAAGCCTTCGCGCGGCCTTGTTGGCTCAGGTTGCGAAAAACACGGGCGGTAAATCGTGGCTTTATCGTATGTGTCGTCAGCGTACAGACATTAAAATTATTATGTCACAATATATCCATTACAATATATTTTAATTTATTTATTTCTTAACAATTCACACGTAATATAACAGGTTGGATCTAAAACATTACATGGGACGAGATAGACTAGTATAAATCTATTAAATGTATCAAAAAATCTATATCTGGCTACTGAGTGAGTAACGCATTGATAAGGATATTGATGAGTAATAATGTACACTACAACAGCCGCTTATTTATTTACACTTCCGCAATAAGTTCTTATCGGCAATATCCTAACCGCTTTACAAAAAGAGGAGTGAAGTAGGCACTCCCACTTTTCACTTACACGTCTCAGGGAATAGTAGGTCGATCCGACCATTAGACCTTAGAAGTTTACTGCTGGATGTAAACCACACCTAATTAGCGCCATACAGAAGATACAAATTTGTTACAAATAACGTGCCATATCTTGATCACGTCTAACATCACGCCTGCGAACTCCGAAGAGGCAGGCAGAGGAGTGTAATACACTGCCGCGTTTCACCAGATACGTTTACGTCACACTATGGAACAGGAGTTGAGTCTATTGTCGTATACCGGGCAAAAATTCAGACTGCGAGCCGCTATTACAAATTTCAATTTAGAAAAATCCAACTGCACTCCACCCGGGATTCGAACCTAGCACCTCTTGATCGGCAGTCTGATTCGCGCTTCCTTACATGTACCTGTACAAAATACCCACCCGTATCTGCAGTGCACAGCTCCTCAATCTGCATTCAAGGAGAGTCCACGCGAGTGTTTTCCGAGCGTTTTCGCGAACGCCAACTACTTCGTATGCGAAGAGACGTGACCATGATTTATTTAGAGGGGGCACGGACAGGGAGGGGGTGCACGTGACGTCTCTCTCTGTTTTATATAGATTGTAGGTTTACTAGCGTTCTGCTCGTGGTTTTCCTACGTCTGTGATTAATTTAAAGCTTCATTTTACCAACGCATACCATAACATAACACCTCGCCTATACATCCTCGAAGGGATAGGCAGGACACACTTCCATGATTCAACAATTATGTAATATGTGTCATCGTCGAATAGTGAATGAGCTCATACACAGATCAGAAATCCAGACGGAGCAGAGGATCAGAAATTACTTCTCAGTAATTTCTTTATACATATCCGTCCATACTTAAATAAAACCATTAACTGAAGCGCAAATTGAAACTTGTGATTTTCTGTGATACATCTTGCGCTATATCCAGGAATATTATCGATGTACAGATACCAGTTAAATATAGTTTCGTAGTATTTGAAACGAGACGAGATGTGCCTTCAACAAGGGGTGAAACATGAAACATGGCGGTCCGAAGTGAGTTCAGCGAATGGTATGCGGTGTGTGTCTACGCCACATCTTACACATATTGGACGTCTCGAGGTGCTCCTTTACTCAAGTGTTACATCACCAAAGTCAATAAAGAAAAGGAATTTGAAGATGAATCTTCATTGATTGTACTGACCATCATATTGTGTGTGTGTTATTTTAATCTTAATTTTGATTGGTATAAATTAAGCTGAAGGTTTGAGATAACTTGCATTAATATACTCGGTAACAAATCCTGTGATGTTTGGCACTGGGTATTGCAGAGCGAATAATAGAACTTTAAGTGCTGAAATCACGAACATTTTTATATTCTATATACAGTTATAACAATTATTATAACGTGATGCAACGTTGCTTACATTATCGGGTAGGAGCAACAAGGGTCAAATACATAGATGTGTTCTTTAGAGGCGTGATATGTTTCTACATTCGTAACTCACTTCATAAAAAAGAGATTTTCCTTTTAGATACAGTATTTCGCTTGCGATTCAATCTGAAGGCTATAAAAGACAAAATAATAATCGATTCTCAGGACATTTGTATATATACGAGTACATCTTTCATATTTTCACGTTTGTGTCTCAAAGGATTAGACCATAAAGACTTCATCGCATACGGTCGATGAAATAGGTATGTATAAAAAAAAATATAGTTAAAAATTTTCTATTAAACACAACATCACACCTGTAATCCCCGAAGAGGTAGGCAGAAACTGTAGTACATTCCAAGTTCACCAGTTACGTTTACGTCCAGCTATGGAATAGGGCGTGAGCTAATCTCCATAAATCAGGCACAAAACCAGGCTCCAAGAGACTACTAAAAAATGTAAAGATTCTGAATTAGGAAAACATGTTCATGGAAACAGTTCCATTTGATGTCAAATAGTTACCAAGACGTCCCTGAGGATGGAGCTTTAGTGTACGCAATTGCTTAGAAGTTTATACAGGTTGCAGGATACAGCAATTAATACAAGGCTTGTGTGCCCGTTGGAGACTACTATACCACGAAAACGTTATCAAATACTATCTTCATTAAACAAAATAACTTTAATCCTGTATTTTCCCGAAAAGTTAGGTGTAGGGCCACTAGGTTAAAGTCTACTCCCACGATTCACAATTTATTACATAATAATAAATAATAATACTTAATTAAATGTCGTATTATTATTAAACATCTGCCAATCAAACTAATTAATTTCATGTTAAAAGCAAAATAGGGAGGCAGCCACGAGCGAATGTTGATTATAATATGTATAGGAAAATAATATCCGCAGAAATGGGAATTTTAAAAGCAATAATATAAAAAGCCTATGGGAAGAGTCGGCGGTTATTATGTGGAGGTTTTTAATTTAGCGGGAAGACCTTCCTTGGGGAAATACCGAGGTAGATGTACTGCTGTTCTCTTTGTTTATGTAAATATTGAGTTTTGGGCCCGCATTCGTTTCTCTCCGCTGTATTGTAGAACATTCACAGTACCTGTATAGTTTTCGGAGATGATTAAACTGTTTTCGGGATGCATTGAAGCATTAAAAATATATCTAAATATGTTGTATAGTACTCGCACAGTGATCGAAAATTCGGCCATAATCACCATTGTACATTTGTGGGAAACATTTCATATATTCATCTGATTGGAACATTTTTCTGCTCTTATGCTGTCCATTATTAATCTTATACATCATGTGGACAGAAAAATGTATATAAACCTTGCGTTGCGGTTGATTTCAATATATGAATATTCATTTAACATGCATTTATGTACAATAGGTACATATTCACACCCGGCATTTCTAAATTACGAGTAGAGTAGTAATTGACGCATGCTCTCGTCGCAGTATCCAATACTAGTCACATTACATAGAAATGGTGTTCAACTTGTCGCGTATTTCAAGTCTTGAAATAGTTCGAATTTCGAATGAATGAATAAACGAAGGAATGAATATATAATTGAATGAACACCTTAAAAATGTTAAATAGCATCTTACAGCTAATTTATGGTGACGTGGATCAGATTGAGGTCAGGTCAGCAAAAATTTAATTTAGTCATAATAATTTTGCTGCTAGCAGCTAGAGATCCATGTTCTTTAATAAGACATATCACCGACATAATAGGGATATGAAGGCTCAACAAAATCATAATTTTAGGTAAAAACGAGGTAAAAAAAAACTCCCCCTAAAAAGTTATAACAGATGGCCGGAATTTCTAAATAAATCCCAGTTATTTCAGGTGCGCAATACATTTAAAAGCCCGAAACTTCCTTAACGGGTCCAACACTTTTCAGTGGTTGTGGCTAAGTTGTCTCATATCCAGCGATGAATATTACCATGAATGAGTTATAGGTACTCGTAGGTGCTTTATAGGCGTATTAGAAACTTTCAGAACTTTGGTTTCAAAGGGCTTTCAAATGTTGATGGTCTCGATAATCACTGACCTGAACATATGAAGATTCTTGAACGAGATTTCGCCGTGAAAGTACGGCACAATAACTCTTACAAGAAAAGTTGGTGAAAATTCTGACACTTGATAAAAACAAGGTACGACCTCCAAATGCTTCTTGAACTAAAATGTAAAATTTGTTAAGTATCTTGACACGATCTTGGCGTGATGGGCCGTGAAAATGGCTTCGAAAAAAATACGGAAAATCAGCTTAATTATATATTGCATAAGCCCCATTTTAGCTGGAAGCCAGCCATGTGTGCGTTATTATATCTTAGACTGCTGATATAACAGAAAACTTATTCCTTAGGTAGGTATATCTCAAAACTCAATTGTAATTCTCCTTGACAATTACCACAAAAGCACATTTACACACTTGTTTCCCTCGCATACCTCATCGCTGGATCAGAATTTATATATGTCTCGTATATTTTGTTATGCTTCACAAAAATAGCATTAATTGGTATTCTGTCATTGTGGTTAGAATGAACTCTTAAATAGTAGGGACGCTTAGTATAAATGCGTCTCTTACAATGTGAAGCTAAGCTAAGCCATAGTCTACCACTTTTGTCTAATTTAGGCTGGCAGACCTGACACGACGTGAAGAACATCATGAAGAACTTTAATGTTTCCTCGCGATATTTTCCCGTTACAGTAAATGATTTTTAATCTTGAAAACGCATATAACTTTTAAAGCATTGACTCTCATTGCTGTATTGGCTTACAGAATTTTATTGTTTGATAATTTTATTGTTAAAGAATTAATTTTACAAAAATTAGGCGAGCATGATATATGTTGATACAACAGGAGAACAGGCGTCGCCAGCGCTTTGCTAATTTTGACGTAACTTTTTCTTTTGAACCTTTTCAAGCTCAATAATATGTCTATGTATTCGTAGACTGTAAATTCAGAGTCATAGTTTAACTTACGCTACGCGTAATTACTATTATATCAATTAATCGCTTCATGGTCACCATGAGGCACGTGCCTTAGGGGACACTTTTGAGCAATGCATAAATCAAATAAATGGCCTGCATTGAAGGCGCAGGAAACCGTTACTCTCGGGTGCAGAACAAAGAGATATACGCTTACGATATTTACTAGTATTTTAGGGGATGTACTTGCCAGGATTATTAGGTATTCATAGACTCTCACACGTAAATGCACCTGGATTTTATATGACACTAAAACTTTATTAACGTTTTACGTCGATGTTTACTGGCCTAAATAGTGTGTGAGTTTATAGCAGCGGTAATTTTTAAATTTGTGAGAATTCGTAGCTGAAAAAAATGTGTTTTTAGGCGATAGACACATGGACAGAAATAACGTTAACGAGAGCCTTCTGATGTTAGGGCTTTGGATGTTAGAACAATAATACATAATACATAATACATAATTATTTGTATTAAACTAGATAGGTCCTATCATTATACTCGCGTGGAATAATATTTTTAGCTGCTTTATAAAAGAGTCATTTGATTTTTAATATACTCTACCTATATACTCGTATTATTCCTTGACATTTAGGTTCAAACGCAACGAAATTTCATAATAAGCATCTATCATTTTGTTTCCTTAGTGATGGTATTTCTGAAAAGCGATTCCTTAGTGCGTGCTTACGTTATGAAATGAACCCAATTATCCAAATTTAACTTTTTCTAGTTGTACTTACTATTTTCGATTATCTAATTATTATTATACATGAGATACGCTGTTAATACTTTAACTTTTATTATTTGAGAAATAAAGCGCTTGGTTACAGAGTGTATTTTATAAGTAACATTACATACAACTATACCGCCCCGACACACCGCCCCGCACCGCCCCGCACCGGACGCGAACAGAGCATGGTCCACGTTAAAAACAATAAGTCTTCCGCTTGAATTAATAACTCACAAGTTGTGGCCATGAAATACGAGTCTCAGAAATAAACACTATTATTATTCATCCTATTTATGGTTAAGTATGAAAACAGGACATTAAATACTTATTGGCTCACAAATTCTCTTTTAACAAGACTCATTGGCAATAGGTGGAATACCATCGCGAGTAATTCCGAACGTAGTTCTTTCATTAGCGTCTTGGAAGTCGTGAACGAGCAGTACTGTGAGTGACCATGTTTAGGCTCCGTATGTCATTATATTGCGCAGGTTTAATTATTTGGTTTTACCCTAACATGTACAATGAAAAGACTACATAGTTTATCATTTTCTGCCCATCCTGGCTTAGTTCTCCTTTTGGCCTTTCTCTCTAAATTGTTACACTGCATCTTTGTAATTAGTGATATTTAAACCTAAAAAATATAAGTACCTACATATGTTTCTTTCAAGTTAGTAGACTAAAGATCTATATTACTTGACTTTCAGAGTATTTCAAATGTAATATTTTAAACATTTATAATTTGTAGTATATATCACTATATATGTATAATGTAGGTACAATAGATACCGCTGAATAAATTAAAGTAATATTGTAAAATTTTATTACTTGCTTATTTGGTCAAGACAGACGAGTCTTGGTATCTCTCAGCGCCTGTATCCATCACATATTTCGAAAAGATCACCAAATGCAACAGATATTAGCTGATTGGGAAGTCAGAAATCTCAGAAACCGGTGAAGGTGTGAGAGGAGAGCGATTAATGTAGAAGAAGAACGTCATAAGTAAAGAGATATGTATTTTACACACGGTGCTTCATGCGTATTCCGCAAGGGACCTGTGATGGTATAAAATATATTAATGGCAACTGTGTGGTGTTATGGCCGCGTTTAAACCCAGCAGTCATTAATTGCGTCGCCGCGCGATGACACGCCGCCGGATCCTTGATTAGAAGCGCACATGTTGATGACTGACTCCTACATTGCGTATTCGTTTTCTAGTTGTCATATTGCAAACTACACATACCTACTGCCGTCTGTATATACGGTACATTAGAATTGTTTACGATAATTGGCTATTGGCAGCGTAGGAGGTGCGAGAAATTGCGCTTTGGTACTCGTATTAACCCGCACACCCACATTGGGGATTAGGGGTAAAAATCCCCCAAGGGAGGCCTATGTCTAGAAGTACACCGAAACAGGATGCCGATAGGATGTAATGTGTGAGATTTAGAGGTATATTGTGTTACCCAATAGTGATCCTCAACACTTTGGTCTTACTCGTACTATTGTTGTACATGGCTATCCGTTTAAAATGAAAAGGTTATTTAGTAAAATAAGTTCTTTGTAAAGGGTAGTTATGCATAGACATAAATTCTTGAACATTTGCTTGTTAACAATGTTTGTATAAAGCATAATAAAATGTATCAAATCCGTGTAGTGGAGCGATCAAGTGTAGATCAACAAAAAATCAGAACATACGTAGGCATGGTGTCGACGTATACACAAACTGCAGCTGAATCCGTTGAGATTTATCTTCGCTCTTATTTGTCACATTCGTAGCTTTGAGTGATCTCAGTTCCTCTGATATTCTGCTGTGAACGAACAACAACTTGTGCTAACAACGATAATAATTTGTCGAAATTTAATCAAGAAATCAATCAATTATTGTATCTCGCGAAATTGCGAAACCTCGCTGCTTTACAGAAGTCATACAACTCAAAAGGCATATAACGAGCCAGGTATACTAAAGTAATGAATATTTTTATGGGACTAATGTTAAAAATATTTATGTAAAAATATTATATTGAGTAGTAAGCGCAGCAGTTTACAGAATCACTTTGATAAAGAAAAAACACGCCAAGCACGAGTCGGGCTCCCGCGTTTAGTGTTCGATACACGATGTTAGTGAATTTTGTATGTAATTCGAATTATTTATTATCTAATATTAGTCTGAATTTACTAATGTAAGTTCATTACATATTATATACGCTGCTCGCGAGCTTCTTAATAATTTTAACACGAGAATATGTTCAATACTATAATATATATAAATACATTTTTACAGTTTTTTCCAACACCCAATAATTTTAAGTAATAATAAACGTAAACGTTTAAACTAATACCTATTCCATAGTGGGACGTAAACGTAACTGGTGAAACGTGGGAGTGTTCTACATTCCTCTGCCTACCTCTTCGG
>DWDV01002360.1:0-11705 GCA_018245615.1 Mimoniades ocyalus
CCTGTGCGACCAGTGTATGGCAATAGGCTCACCATCTATTCAGCAGTGGGACGTAAACGTAACTGGTGAATCGTGGGAGTGTTCTACATTCCTATGCCTACCTCTTCAGGGATTACAGATGTGATGGTATGTTCATGCCAATAGCAAAAGCCAAGTCTTTTTTATGATGTATGTACATAAATTTACACCTATAATCTTAAAAATATAATTTGGGTTTAAACATTGGTGTACATATTACAGTTATCCAATTTTACTTAATAATCAACATGTGATATCTTATAGAGTGACAACTTCCATACATCAGATATTTGCAGGCTCTGCGATACTACTAGGAATTTCATATTAGAAAAACTCAATAGTACCTAACCTGGGGAGCAAACACAGCATCTCTAGATCATCAAGACAGTCAATATACGGCAGTTGTATGTTCTTAAAAACATGGTACATTAAATATCATTTTGTACACACTGCAAAATCATATCAAGTACTTTATCCATTGGCCATACATCACATGAAAGATTCTGAATTGTTTTATCTTCCATGATAAGAGAACAGTTATCAGTTATAGTGATATCTATTCACTATTAACACAGCTCAGTACCGTAAAAGACAGATAGTTTAACTATTTATCATAGATCAGTTCAGTTTAATCAATAATTAATTAAACAAGAATTACATAATATTATTATTAAAGGAACTTCAGAAAATGGTCTGCTAGAAAAAAAATTAATTACCTTTTCAATTGAAAAGTTATTTAGAAATTAGTTAATACAAAACTCTGCCATAACTAGTGCCATACTGAAGGTAACCTAATTACACGCATTGAAATATATATATCTGATTTATTCAACATTTAATTGAATAACATCAGTATAAGGTCTGGAACATAGAACTATAGGGATAAATACAACTTATTAAATTACACAAACTAATATTTTTGAGAGTAGTCACATGATGCCAGGTTCAATGCCTAGGTGAGGTGCTATTGGTTTTTTCTAACTTAAAATTTCTAGTAGTAGCTGGGTTCAGGATTTCTGCATTATGTTAATAATATTAATTGTTAATATTTATACATTATAATTATCTGCCTCTTTGGAGAAAATGGGTGTGACAATGTTACATAGTCACATTATAGTAGTAGACTATTGGTTGAGATTTTAGTAAGGCTTTTGCTCCAGATGTTTTAAGTATGAATCTTGGCATACTCTTCAAACTCTAAACAGTGGTCTTTTAAAACCTAACATTTGATAATGATGAAGGGAAACATTATGAGGACACCTGCACATACAAGTGCTTATCATAATGTTCTCTTAATTCTAAGCAGCCTGCTGCAGCTCATTTGTCTAGTGTCTAAAAGTGGAACATTAAACCATGATTGATTACAATAATTATGATACTGATGAACCAATCAATGAATGATTTTGCAGAGATCTTCATCGATCTGCAAATATACTATAAGAGTTTGTTTTAAAAATCGTACAGTCACGAGACAATTTAAATGAACCTACATCTTTTTTTGGAGTTCAACTTGTTTCTCCTTCTTTTCATAATATTCCATGATCTTAAGCCGCTGTTGCTGGACCAAGCGACCCTTTTCGATGTTGAACTCCTCCTCCGCCTTGGCATCGATTTCTTCAGCCTTTTCATTGGCCTCTTGTTCGATGAAGGCCATCATATGCTTGATCTAAAGAGAAAATAATGCATATTTCAAATATAGTAAGCCACTAATAGTGATTTAAATCCATTTCCTTCATGATTATACAAAAAGAACGTGTACTGCATTACCGATCAATCATTCTGACAAACTCCATGTCGACGAAAATTAAATTTAGTGATTATATCGACGATTACCTCCTATTTTTACACATACCTGCTTTTGAACATCTGCATCGCTGAGCGCCATGGCTGATAGCTATTTTTTAGCACCACTAATACGTAAAACAACCGATATTGTGCCAGAAAATTAAAAACTGGCTTGAAGAAGTAAGTCAACGCCTATCAGACGTGCTTCTCCATTGAACAATCATATGATCACCGATGTTACCATTTTTCAACAAGAGTTCCCCATTGTTATCCATAGGCATAATGTCTATGTTTCTTAAATAATAATATTTTGTTTTAATTTTAGCCAGTATATTTTAATAAAAACAAAAAAAATATGCATAGTCAATACCCAGATAAGTATTAATATAAATAAAATATTTTCTAAATAAGTACAAACTTTCATTTTTTTCGTATAAATTAAAACGTTAAATATACCCTTAAATTGAAACGATTTTCTCAAAAAAAATTATTAACTTGTGTGATATAATTATATGGTATGTAGCCAACAGTAGAAAATATACATAATATTTTTTAATGAAATTGTTGAGGGTACTAAATAAATCTTTTTTAAAAACCAACCATAATGCAATAAATTATTTACACCACGACTGCACCGCATTGTGTGTGAAGTACCTAATGGGTGGTAAATTAAATTGTGGACATTAATGAAAATATTTATAACGAAACTTATCTCGCAATTGAAGTTATCAAAAAGAAAGGTAACGTTCGTTTACATGTATGTCAACGTGAACACCTTTTTATTTTAATGATTTTTAATGCTTATAAGTCTACGTATATTATTAGTTTATTTAGCTAATACTTGCATGTTTTTTTATTAAATTGCAAATATTTTTCCCCGAAAAGAGGGACTTACATGGTGCCGTAGTTCAAAAATCGTGACTACTGCATATTAAGTCAATGCAGCATCTTAATATTGTAAAAATATTCACATTTCAATGTTTTTATACTAACATCGTTTCTTTTTATTCATATAATTAGCTTTAATATAAATTTAAGTAATTTCCGAATCGTTTGAGTTATAATAACGTTTTTCATGTTAACGAGTATGACAAGTTTCAGCAGTTTCCGCTTTTAACAATATGGCCGCCAGTTGTTTAGGGTAATGTGGCGTTCGACAAATCTGAGTGAAATTATTAAAATATTTCATAGCAATATAAAGATGCATAAACTTTTAAGCGTTTTATAGCAGTGTTTCATGGAAAGGCTGTACTGAGTATACTTAAAGTTGGTGAATAAAATTCTAAATGCCCAGAAATTGCCTTAGAAATTGAACAGTCAACAAACTTTTGTTTGTTTCGTTCGTGTGGATATATTTATTTCTGCTGAGAATACACTATTATGAACCATCCATACGTTTCTTGAAATAGTGGAACAAGGACTGACGTTGACACATTAGGTAAATATACGTAACTTTTGAAGGAGAACTGAAATTAGAACATGTTCCAGTGTCGCCATTGTTTGACAGTCGAATAAATAACCATCTTGATCTACGTATAATACCTACTTTATTTGTTATTATTGACTCTGGTTATCAGGCGTATCTTCGACATATGTTTCTATATGTAGCTGTTAGATTTCAGTCACGCATTAACTGTAATAATGCTACTCTTGTGTCCAATAATACTTGAGCAGTGCATCTGTTTCAACCACAGTTTCGTTTAAATATGATTTTGAAGTTACACTGGTAAATGTGAGTTCAGATTTCAAAAGTATGTCACCTGATAAATGTAATAACCGTATTGAACCATATTAATTAATATCTATTGTTTTCAATTATAGTTTATCATAACTTTAGCATGACTTTGAGTGTGACCTGATAGACTGATATTTGTTAAACAAGTCCTCGTAAATTGCTCATAAAATCACTGTATTATAGCCTTGTTATGGATTGTAGAGTGGGAATCAAAACAAGTGTCCAAAATCAGGTACAATTTTGTTTCACCTAATTGACTATTTAACATTCAGTAGCATTGTGGATTATCCTTGGTTTGTATGCGAGAATGTACACAATATTGTTTGTTCCTGTTTTATGACTAATGATTTATTGATATTAAGATAACATCAAAGGGTGTGAATAATAACAGTTTTGTTAAATTGTTAGTGTATTTGCAATAGCTTTATTTTCAAAAATATGTCTATTGAATCAGTTACATTTCTTTTTAAATATATTCAGTTCATTCAGTTGTTATCATACAGGTTTGGTAGAAGAGGTTGTAGGTTCAGTTGCACCAAGTTTTGCCTGGACAAATAGTCAACTGAATGTTGAATTTTGTTATATCTTTAGTAAATGTATCTTTGTGAATGTATATGTGCACACATTTCTGTGTGTATGTGTGGGCAATGTTATGCTAGTGTATAAAATGTTATTTCATAAATCATATTATCTTCATTATGTATTAAATGCTCTTAACTTAGTCATGAATTTGTGTTATTAAATATTCTTTACTTGCTTATATTTAATGATAATAAATGCATTTCAGGTTATGGCAAACTTGAATTTCCAGCAAGCGCCCAGAAGCCTAGCAAGTGGCGGAGTGGGTGGGCGAGTGAGTTCAGGACTAGTGAGTGGAGTATCAGGGCATGTGACACCTACTTTCGGGGGCGCATTGTCGCCCGGCCGGGGTTCCACTGCTATGCCAGGTGGTGCTCCACCTACAATGGCTTCTCGATCAACCCTATTTGGACAAAGAGCATTTGCGGACAGAAGGGTACCTATGGCAACTCCAATGTCACAAGCAAATTCAAATGCTATGGTAACTAATGTAAGTTTTCGTTTTTATTCCTTTTTAATGTTGTAGTATTTAAGTAGCATTAATACTACTTTCATTTGTTTTTCTAATACTTTAATCGTTCCACTGTTGGAACACAGATCTCCTCTCAGAATGAGGGTTAAGGCCATAGTCTGTCATGCTGGCCAAGAGTGGGTTGGCACTTCACACTCCTTAGAGAACAATTTTTGTTTTTAAGTAAGGTGTGCGGGTTCCTCACAATGTTTTCCTTCACTTTATAGCAAGTGATATGATCTTAAAATGCACATTTTGTAAAGAGGTGCTTGCTAGGATTTGATCCCGGGCTTCCAGAGTGAGAGGTTGAATTTCAAACCACTAGGCTATCACTAGCTACGTTTTTACTTATTGTAAATTCAGGTGTGGTCTTTTATATTGTTTCCGATGTAACAATAATTATATAGAAAGCAATACAAAATCCGATAGGTGATTAAACTTGCTTAGAAATACTAGTATAGTAAGTATATATAGAAAATTAAATGGTCGGTCTGAAAACTAGACAATTAAAAAATGTGTATTCACGAAATTAAGTTCAGAATATGTTTTATAACATTAGAAATATTCAGTGTATAAATATATAATTAAAGTTTTATTTTAATGATAATTTAACACAGGGGTATCAAACTCGCGGTCCACAGGCCGCATGCGGCCAGAGATGACCATTTTTGTGGCTCAGTCGGATATATCTGATCTATAGTAAAAATAAAACAGAAATGTGAATTAGAAACAAAACCAGCATATAAAATTATAATATACTTATCACCGCAATAATACGTCCTAATTGATTTATTTGCTGTTATTAATGTGTGGCTCTTATTAATAGTACATCCCGTAATTGAATCTTTTAAAGGCTGCAAAGTGCATTGAAATAAGCTGTATTATACATATTGATATCGGTTTATTAAATAGATTGCCTATAATATGCCAACACTTCATGGCCACTAGTAGTTTTGCCGTCCAGTATTTCCTAGTTGAGAATATAATTTTAGCTCATAATATATTTTTAGAATAAAAAAAAATGTGTTGAAGATTTTCGTAATATTAATAGTAATGTATTAAATTTTAGACATGTTTATTTTTGTAAGTGGATACAATATTATCTTAAAAATGTGTTAGTGTAGAACAACATTTATAATTAGGGCTTTTTTGTCATAATGTCATATTAAAAATGTAATTGTTTTTTACCATGTCCACTATGCACTACCCACTATTTAAGTATGCATTTTTAGTAATATAAGAAAATATTCAATAAATTTTGATAAATTTGTTGTTCAGTATTTCAATTCTATCTTCTGCTTTTGCTTAGTATTCCCTTAAGTTATAACAAACACTATTAAGGTGTTTAGAGATTTGCAATAGTCTGCATTCAAAGACATTGAAGCTTTGAGCTTAAAAACACTAATTTTTAAGATGTTAAGTCTTTTGATTTAATGTCTGTGATAATTATATTTGCGAAAAATTAATTAATATCGTTTTGTATGTTTAAAGGTATCAAGTTAGTTATACAATAAAAATCTCTGTCGATATATTTATAATTGGAACAAAGAAAACAGTTTCGCGCCAAAACGTCAACGCCGCGATTGATCATTTGATTGTAATAATGGCATTATATTAAATTTATAGCAGTCAAGTATTGCAAGTCTATCACGGTTCAACGCGAACAGCAACTACCATTCGGTGTTCGGCGAAGGCGGAGACACGTCGACGCCACCGCTTCTGGACCTCAGCGAGTTCCCCTCACTGACAGCGCGCGGCGCGGGAGACCAGGCGCCGACCGCCGCGCCGCCGCCCCCTGGCTCTAAACCTTACGGTATACATCTTTGCTTGTAAACAGAGGATTAGACAGACACCCGATTTTTACATTTAATGTAGATGTATGTTTTATTTATTTATTTATTTTATCCTTTATTGTTGGTAACAAAGGGCGGACTTAATGCCAATTGGTTTAATAGATGTGGTCATAAAAATCAGGTAAATAACCCTAGATGGTAAACCAAACCAATTTTTTTTGTGTGCAGCTTGGTACAAAAGGAATTTACCATTATTAAATAGAAATGCCTGATATATGTTACATTGACAGAAAACAGTTCATTTCCAAAAATTTTATATTTCCTCATAAAATGTTCATTCTAAAGAATGCTACATGCATAATCACAGTTCATTGAAAGAATAATTGTGAAATAGGTGATATGTAAATGTGACTGAGATTACTGACTGATAAAGAAACAGACGGAAGCATCTTTTGACACTAGTGAATATTTTAAGCAATTTATTCATTCTACATTGGCTTGCCCCAGGGTGAGGTTTATTGTACTTGTGTGTTCTGGTTGTGTTTGTGCTGTTCGTAATGTAACAAAAAGTAGGATTGAGCAAAAAATATGCATAAATGGATATGATTATGCAAGATTTGGTTATTAAAATTTCAAAGAAGTACAAGATAGTGTATTGAAGTTATTTGTGCTGTAATTTGTATGGCATTTTTTTATTTGCCTTGGTTAATTGCTTAATAGTGAATATTAAGTTTATGCTAACATTGTTATTTTCTTCTCTTTTTGTATTTGGGTGTTTTATGTATCACTACCGGTAGCTAGTTTGATCAATACTATAACTATATAATATATTTAATGTAATATTACACTTGTAATCCCCAAAGAGGTTGGCAGAGGAGTATAGTACACTTCTAAGTTTCATCAGTTATGTCCCATTGTGGTATAGGAATATCTGTAAGTTTAACACATAGTAACATTTTATTGATTTAATTATTAAAGTAAATAATAAACTAGTATTTTTTAAGAGTACGGTATTTGTGGAAACAATCATCCACGTGAAGGGGTATACATATCACAAAATCTGCACTTATAACAAGAAGATACTTACTGACTATAATGGACATTGAGTGTCAAATATCTTTATCCTTGCACATCTAATCATCTTCTATATTCATCAATGTCTTTATTTATACACACACTTATTGTGAAGTCTCCGCCTTATTTGAGTGCTTGTTAAATGAAACACGTTACTAATGTCCGATCACGGTGTTAATTTCCAGTGGGTATGGTGAAGCAGCCAACGTCCGAGCAGTCCGAGTTCACGATGTCGTCGGAAGACTTCCCCGCGCTGCCGGGCACGTCGGCGGGCGGCGCGCCGCAGCCGCACGCCGCGCCGCTCGCGCCCGACTACCCCGCGCACGCCAGCGACGCCAAGCCGCGCAAGGGCATCCAGACCTCGCCCGACGGTCAGTGCTCGACAGCCAACGGTCTATATGTATGCGTAAACTGATAATGCACTGGGCGTATGGTGCAATGTTATTATTAATTATGCAGAGGAATAATCTGCAATATACGAAATACGATGGTGTTTGTATATCTTTATGCTGTTACTCATAAGCAGGTAATTGTAAAAAAAGTAACTTAATTATTAGCAATATGCTGAATTAGCCAGTATTTTTAAGTTATGAGGAAAGTGCGGGTCGTATCTGACACGAGTTTCCTTGTTACAATTCATGTGTAATGTCTATATATTAGTCTGTAAACATTACCAAACAGGCTTAGTTGCATTATTTTTTCAACATGAATTATATTGCCTTGCATTTGTAATACTTCTGAATCTGATGAGACAAATGAGTTGGCGTTTGACAAGGCAAGTAGCTTAATGTTGCAGATATTATTATGCCATTTGTCAAAGCTATCCAGTAGGATCACTTAGTGTTAGCACTAATTGTCCCTAATTTTTTTTAGTGTAATTATAATTTGCACATGTGTTGTAATACCTTTTAGAATAAAAGAGCGAGTATCCACAACCTCATTAATAAATTTATAACTAATCATTTATTTACATTGTATCTAGTATTTACTAGTAATAACTTGTTTAGCTCCTAAAACGGACGTGAGAACTATTATAACATTACCATCACACCCAGTTGAAAAGAGAAGACATTTTCCGTCTTTACATTTGTCTCAACGTGAGCTATATAAATCATTAAAAACTTGTGACAGCTTGCTAAATTGTGCTCTTTGTAGTGTAAATTTGTTTCTGATTCTTCTTCTGATTGGCAATAAACTGGTCTAGTTCGTTTGCCGAAACTAGACCTACAAAGTTGTTTATGAAATAAAAATAATAGTATTGTGTTAGTATTTTTTTTTTTATATTTTTATGTCTCTGTACCAAGTTCATTTAAGACGTATAGAAGCGTTTAAGTTCTCACGTAACTTTTTTGTTCCTAAAGTTGTCAATCAAGGAGAAGATCACACGGAATTCTATGGTGTGTACTACTAAAAATTGTTGGAAAATTATGTATCTTAGTTAAACAGTTTGATGTGCATGGACATTGTACCAATTTAGTCAAATATTACTTTAGCTTTCTGTTCAACCCCTATTCAGTATGCTTATAATATGACTAAAGCTTAATTGATTGGAGCTCTCGTTCAAATTAATATTCGTGTAATGTATTTTTTTTTACTTTTACAGGCAAAGTAACGAATATACCGGATACAATGATACCGAATCAGTTTGGTATCGTTGGTTTATTAACATTTATACGAGCAGCGGAGTCAGACCCTAGCTTGGTGTCGCTGGCACTGGGGCAGGACTTAACGGCACTCGGACTGAACTTAAACTCACCTGACAACCTTTACGTAACCTTCGGTGGACCATGGGTGGACACGCCCTGCAGGTGAGCAGAATCCTCCACGTGTAGTTTAGTTGTCGGCATTTTATTTGAGCGTCATTATAGGACAACATTGTTGTAGCGTATTGAAGTTTGATACGAGAATATACCGTTGTTGATGAGTGGTGTAATCAAACACGCATTAATACCTACAAGTACAGATTTTAAATAATCAGTTAGATGTAGAATGGCAGTCTATCAATTTCGATAAAAGGTATATTTTGTGTTAAGAAATTAATTGAGTTTTAACTTGTTTTTTATGTAGTCGCCAGTTTCCTCCTCCAAGTACAATTACTCCTCGTACTGGTATAGTTCCACAAATTGTATATTAAGACCATGGCAACGATTTTATCAGAGGATAATTACGCGACAGGTCCGTTCGTTAAATTGTGTTGTCATTGGTTATGGTATTTCATTGTCATTAGAAGAGCCCTAATCAGTGAAGGCCACTGGTCTGGTTAAAATGTATTGCTCAACTTAGATGCCGAGAACTGTATGTATCCAAGTAGACATCGATGTAAGAATTACTTAGTTCGACCCAAGGCTTCTTGTGTTACGCTTAAAATGCTTCTTATTATTATTGTTATTTTTTTTTTATGAAGCTCGATCCGTATATCATACATCATGTTATATATGGTCTTGTTAAGTTTTTTTACAAATAATATTTCGGAGGGCCAATGATCAATAGTAATTGCAACTTTAGGCAGATTTGAAATCGTTAGATGTAAAGTATTCCATAAATAACGTGTTCAAGTAAAATTTTCGTGTCAAAATCAGAATCATGCTTTAAAAATTACGAGTAAACGTCTACAGGTAGCTACTAATAGAAATTCTGCTGCGAAATATACCGTTGTCTTTACTCCGTTCACAAATTTCGTTGCGGACTGTAATTATACTGTTATTATTAATATACAGATAAGAAGGGAAAAAAACACAGTAAATTCTGCCTTCCATTATCTACCGTTATGTTTGTTCGTTTTTATAAACGAATTGAAATTTCAATAATAGAATCGAACATAGTGGGACAACCGTTATTTAGTAATGTTTAAAACTTTAAAACATTGGTATTTAAAGTATATGTAAACGATTGGTTAACTGTTTATTATTAGTTGCCATCGAGAACACGACACACAGTTAAAATACTAAAAGTAAATATACAAAATTACGAATTTAATCGATTGTTCTCGCTCGCTTTCAAAAAATATATTTAATTTGATATATAATATTGAATTGAGTTGCCAGTTCCGTGAGATAAACGTCCATTAAAGCTTTTTAATCATTTCGTCATCACTGTCATGTCGGCGGCCGCGGACGTAACGCGTCGGCCAGTGTTGCCATGCCTTATTTCATTTTGAATTTATATATCGATTCCCGACATTTTCAGACCACAAGACATGGATTATCACGTACCTCCCGAATATTTGATAAACGGCTCGATAAGGGAAAAGCTGGCACCTTTAAGATTGAGTCGATATAAGGAAGACCTATTGTTCTATTTATTTTACTGCTTTGTGGGCGACGTGCTGCAGATAGCTGCGGCGGCAGAGTTGTGAGTATAAGACGTTGATCATTTGTTACCGTTTCTTATTAGTTGCTGTTTGTCGAACCCCGCTGTGCATACGACGCTCCTCAACTTGACGCATTTAAAGGACACCCAGTAGCTTTGATTTCCTTCCTAGTTATCTCCTTAGATGTAAGAGACGTTATGGTGTAGTGTGGTATGATGAGCAGAGTGGAGCTCGTTTAAACACTTGGTCACGTAGTATGAAAAGTAACGGTAGTGACTTCTACATACATTTTATCACATACCACAGATGGGGGCAGTACGTGTTGCTAGTTTATATTAACTGTGTATGTAATTCGATAACGTCATTCTGGACAACGTTTCTTGTAGAATAGTATAATGCAAACACTGGAGGAGTGTAGTGTACACTCGCGATGCACCTGTTAATGGTATGTCCCAACCATGGAATAGGAGTTGAGCCTATTACCATAACACGGGGCATAGATCCAGCGTCTGAGCGACTAGGAATACCATGTTAGATAAACCAAGCAGTACTCGATCCGGGCATCGAACCCAAAGCCTATTCGATCATCATTTGCAACCGTTTGCAACCATTCAACCAATCAGGCATCCAGAAGCAAACCCTATGTTAGTATGGCGTAAAATGTTACATACTGGCATGGCAAGGTACCATCCTCAGCTGGTTGATAATCCAAGAGCCAGAACGAACTGATTTGGTTCCAAATGTCATATTCAGATGGCCAAGGGCTCACCACCCGGCGGGTTCGCGGCCAAACACTTAGTTTATTAGATAATAAAATAAATTGAGTCCAGCTTGTTGATTGTTATAAGAGTATATTTAAGAAACAAAATTGAATCGTACAGGTGACAAGAGATCACCTTC
>DWDV01002361.1:0-11704 GCA_018245615.1 Mimoniades ocyalus
GGTCAGGCATGTTGATTGGAGGCGCGCAGCACTACCGTTCTCCATTCGTTTCGGAGCGATGCTCGGCGGGTGTTCACTACTAGAAAATCTAAATTAGAAAATATAGTAGTGCCCGACCCGGGAATCGAACCCAGGACCTCCCGCTCGGCAGTCGCACTTGCAACCGACACGACCAACGAGGCAGTCAGTATTGTTAAACATACTCTTTATTATTGTTATTATTATCTGTATGTATATGAGAAACTATGTGTTTATATCTGTAAGTCACTCTGTCTTAACCACACTAGCAATTTTTCGCAAATTTCATACTTTTATATCCTTCAGACTACATCTAAGAATATTATCACTCCTTAAAAGAGTGAAATAACACATGATAGCCGACGGCAACACATGTTTATATGATGAACGGAAAACGATTTCCATTAAACACTTTGTGCATAAATTAGTCAATAAATTAGTGTTTAGTAGTAGGTAACAAAATGTACCTCACCATCTCCTACAAAAACATTTATTTTTTATTAAATATATTTAATATTTGTTGCGAGAATATAAAATCGTTTTTTGTGATGTGGATGCGTCCGGCTCGAACTGTACCTCCATCAGAGACAATTTTAGATACTCGTAGTTAATGATAACACTTTATTCTAGAAACTTCCCCTTAAAATTCTTGTGTATGTAGCTGACTATACTTTTTCTTTTTCTTCGACTATTGATATTTAAGATAACTAACATTGTAAGTAGACTACTTAGTAGAATTAATAGTCTTAGTACTTCTCAGTTACGAGATACTTCTCAGTTATCACATTGACATTCAAGGAAAAGATATATAGCGGATAGACGTTTTCTCATGTATCTTTAATATAACATGTCGATTAATTATATATAATTAATTTCAACATTCAACCCACATACATAATCAAGTATGTCTATATCCTGTCAAAACATGATTCACAGCAGGTTGCCGCGTTCTGGGCATCGATCTTGAGACGTAAAAAATCCGGTCGGTCGGCAATATCGCGAGAAAGCCCATTCCAATTAGCGACACTGCGTCATTCGGATATATTTTGCAAAGTGTGAAGTGTGTCACGATTTCTTTTTGTGTCACGTAAAATGCCGCTCGGGTAATCCGATGTTGAGAGGTCATTGCGGCTTATGGACATTGATGACCGGTTACCGAGATGTCCGACTTAGTTCTGTACGAGGTAGACACTCATAACACTTAGATGCCAACTGTGGTATTATTTTGAGTAGGATGTCGGTATAGAAAAAAGTTGCAATATATGTACTGGTATTATATGTATATGAAGTTAAAAATTCAAATCGATCATTCTAAACGTAAACGTTAACATTGCGCTTGTAATCCCCGAAGAGGTAGGCAGAGGAGTGTAGTAGACTGCCACGTTTCACCAGTTACGTTTACATCCCACTACGGAAAATCTAAGTTAAAAACATCCCACAGTGCCCAACCCGGGATTTGAACCTAGGAACTCTCGTTCGGCAGTCGCGCTTACAACAAATTCATCATTCTGACATCATTTATCACGGTTGGCATACTCGTATCAATCAAGAACGTATCTTCATTATCTTGCTCATTACCAACGCTTATATACGAGTAGTATTACGGTTGTACAAGTTCTGTTCACACAATAAAAAGTGTAAGTTGTCATGGTCATAGTCCGCCATGCTGACCCAGTGAGGTAGATTAGCTGTTTGGACACTTAACACATGGTAGAGAGCGATTTGGTTTATAAGAGGGTAATAGTGTAGGTATTGTAATGGAGCTCATCATAAGTTAGTCGGCTAAGAATTGAGCCCCAGACCTCTGGAGTGAGAAGCTGCATCGTCACAAATTCCGCTATCATTGCTAACTGATATATTGGAATAATCGTGTTGAATAGAAAATACACGTATTAATAGAAAAAGTTTCACTTGTATAATGTTAGACGTTATTGACGATGATATTCCTATGGCATTGGCATGTAGAGTCTTGTGTGTGAACACAGCCTTACAGAAACCAATCATACAGATATGACCGTAATAAAAGATTTCTGTGCGCTAATAATATATTACGAATTTTATGACTGCAGAAGTATTCCCAAACTTGGGTTTATTTAACGACGCTTATCCAATAGAGTGAACGGTCTTACCCAATTGTAATAACGAAAACATAAATATTATGATTGTAAGTGTAATATGTCGTTACATGTTTTTTAATTATGTATCCTTTTATAGTTATGTTGTTGGCGACGGATCTCTCAGAATAAAAAGGGCTAAGGCCATGGTCTGCCACGCTGTCCAAATGCAAGTTGCAAGGGGATACTCAATCTTTTTATTTTATAAATGCAACACGCTTTGTTTATTTTTTTTTTCAAATATGAATGTTGAAAAATTTATACACTTTGAGAACCGACGAAGGGTCGGTGGCCGACCTTGATATCTAGTTCCTGACATTAAATGTCGAAAGCTCACAGCTAGTCACTGATTTTTTCCCATGATTATATTAGTTCAGTCCCTTATTTATATCCTTATTTCATTATATTATTCTGCAAACAATAATAATAGTAATAATAATAAAATTCATTTATTTGCTCTCACTACAATTCAGTTCTTACATCTTGTAGTTACACGGTGCTATTCAACAGATACAACAACTACAGAGCTATACAACATCGTAATTCTGTACGATAAATGTATTTATATAATTAATCCGTGTCAGATTTAATCACACCAATACGTAGATATACAACATACAACTGGCAATTGAAGTTTTGCTTTGTAACGTCAGTATGAATTTCAAATTTACTCTAAACGGACCATAAACATTTGTTTTTGAATATAAATGTCATTCAAATATGAATGGTAAAGATTACAAGTAGGATCGTTAACATTCTGCTGAACTTAACGTTTATGGTATATTAATATAAAATCATAATATCACGCCAGTATTTCTTCGAAGAGGTAGACTGAAAAGTGTAGTACTTCCAGGTTTTATCAGCAATATTATACTTCTCATGAAATAGGAGCTGAGCTTCCGCGATTTCATAAATAGATATATGCAGTGATGGTTTAATGATTTAGGTACAATTCAGCCTCCCAGGTCTGGGTTCAAATCTTAGCGCGGAAACAAGCCAAGATATACAAGTAATGATTTATCTTTTCTTGTAAAGATATAATTATTTTACGCTTATCATAAATATAATAATTTTCGTAACATTTTTATCGACGACTCCAAGTGCACTCACACGTTTTTGCAAAACTTATTGAAACCAAATTTATGGCGATTGGTCTCTTTACGAGTATAACACGACACATCTCTTTACTCTTGGCGCATTATGAGAGAGGTATCTTATACTTTGTTTGAGGAAAGGTAATTTTGAATTTTATTAAGGATCCAATTTTATAGCGTTCCTCACAAACCTGTTACGGAAGCTACGGAAGATACCTTTTTAAAAACTAGGTTTAAAGTTAATATTCTATTTACCATAAAAAATGAGCTAAGGAAGTTAAATAAAGTCAACGTAACGTCACGCCTATAATCCCCAAAGAGGTAGGCAGGGGAATATAATCCCACTCCCATAATTCATAAATCACTTTTAGGTCCCACTATGCAACAGGGGCAAACCTATCGCCATATACCAGGCACAAATCCAGACTCCGTGTCACTATTAGGAATTTCAAGTTAGTAAAACCCAGTAATAATCGTCCACCGAGGCAGTCGAGACAGTGAATCTGTAAGAATTGAGTTTAAAGTTAGAAACGGATATAATTATAAAGTTAGAACTGGATATAAAGTTAGAGCCGCATTTAAAGTTGGACCAAATTTGAAAACAGACCGTTAATAGACTAGTAAGTAGTGTAACATAGCTTAGTATTGTTATTACATTTTCGTGGGGCCTATTCCACATATTACTTTAAGAATAATTTCGTGTAACATTCGCAATGCAAACAATCAACAATGGCAATGAATTAATTATATTTTTTCTGCGTTGCCATTGTCCATCGACTTGAGATTACTCAAAAGTTTGCCCGTGAATTTGCTGGCGATGAGGCAAGCGTTTTCTGGCCTAAAGCTGATAGTATCTTTCATTGGAGGTTATTTTAAAATTTCGAATTGCATTGTTGCAAATTATGTGCAAGTGGTAGTCATTACTGAAGTTTATTTTTTATACACCTTTTGAGTCGACTTTAACGGAAATTTTGTTGTCTATTTTACGTGTGGTGTCCTATTTTTTTTAAACTTAACTGTGACGCTAAATAAGAATATTCTACGTCCAGTATCAACAATGATGTTACCCTATTTATCATCGTAACCGTATTTCTTAACGATAGCTCTCTAAATGTGTCTATGAAGTTGACATGAACTTGAGATATTTTACAAATAATTTTCTAAGTATCTGCACTGAGTGTCTGAATGTTTCTAATAGGCTACTGGCTGTGTCCAGTTGGAATCACATAGACATGCATGAGTTGCCCCTAAACATTACTACCGTAATATTTATAGTAACTTTGTTTTATTACAATCCTTGATGCATTGAGTTTTTGCAATGCATTCAGAACGCGATATCGCGGTATATTTCGATGTTAGAATTAACTTTTAGTAGTCGAAAAATTGACCGGTTTTTATAAAACGACTTACCTACTTTAAAAACCAGATACCTATTTTACTGGTACTTGATGTATGAACATATAATTCTTCTTATTACAGACTTCATTTTGTAGTGATATATAACTAGTGCCACACAAGTTTATTTATTTTAATGTATCGTACAACGCATTTGCCATGCTATGTATTCGAACACCTTATACAATGCGCAGACAATATATAAAATGCCATGATTTAACGCAAGAAATATAACAATGGTTGCTGTTTTAATAAAAAATGTCTCGTGGGTGTCCTATATACATGATTCAAATATGTATCTATCGTATGCATTCGGCAGTACGTTCGGCAGTATTGCGCAGCTCGTCGCGATACCGCTGACGTCGGCAGGAGCTTCTGAACATGAACAACATGCACATGGGCTTGTATCCAGTAGAGTTATCTCGAAACGCATTTGAATTAAGCGCTAACACAAATTAATTATACCTCCCTTTCATAAATTTTCCAGAATTTTATAGATTCCGCCATTTTATACACTCCAGTACGTTATACATTGTAGTGTCATATAGATTACACGCATCGATGGCATCGCGCACGCTGAACGACTGCGATAAATGTGTGCA
Organism: Mimoniades ocyalus; assembly: GCA_018245615.1. Lineage (NCBI taxonomy): Eukaryota > Metazoa > Arthropoda > Insecta > Lepidoptera > Hesperiidae > Mimoniades > Mimoniades ocyalus. The sequence continues at coordinate 5,224 of DWDV01002361.1, forward strand.
TAGGGACCGCTAGCGCCCAAACGATAACTGTGTTAACAGTCCAAAATCGTTTACCTTGCGGACGGGTTCTGACAACGGTATACCGTACTGACGTTTGCCGGATTTACTATTTACGATCTATACCGTCGGGCTGCGTTTACATCGTCGTAGTTGCTCTATCTATATCACAGATAATTTAGTGTAATAATTGCGATTCCTGGAAAGTGCATAAAATAAACGATGTATGTTTAAGGCTGTGATATTGTTGAATAAAGGTTGATATATTAAATAGAAATCTATATCTTTTTCATTGTAAGAAATAACAATTTATAATGTGTAATGTATTTATGTATGAAGCGATTATACTTACACACGACACAGAGTCAACTGTCTTTGTCGTTGAATTAATTGTTACTTTGGTTGTCTGTCGATTGAGTCTCAGCTATGATGCTGGTGTTAATTATATTATCAGTCGCTTTGCATATGCGGCACGCCGCACATGCGAGTACATTATAGCATTAGGGCACTATCGAATAAGTAACGGCATTCTTCTGTTTATATTATATCAAATTACTACAAACGTCATGTATGAAATTAACCACTTATTATATAGTAAAAAATATCCTAAAATCTTTGTTAGTTAAATCTGTTCTTACATTTAGTTTCCTATAATATTAGTTTCTACTCTGCCTAGTACCTAGTGTTCCGCTTTTTCTGAGAACCATCAGACAACTCTGTGCAAAGTATTTCTATTCAAGTCTACAAGCGACCCATTAATCCGTCGTTAACGACCTACGACACATCGTGTCATGTGAAACGGATCTTCAACATTTATAAACACGTTTTATCTTCACGTCTTAATACTCCGTGCTCTAAGTGATTAAGGTCGATAGCCTCAGTAGTGTCCGCGAATATTATTCTACCATACATTAGTGGGTCATACTAGGAAAATGTTTGCGTATGATCCTACTGGTCAGTTGGAAAAGTAGCATCTACCATATTATATCAAGATTACAGTTGGAAAATGTTTGTACATGATTTCACGGGCCAGTCGTGAAAAAAAACATACGATACATTTTGGGTCACAACTGGAAAATTTTGAAGTATGACTTGAACTGGACAAAAAATAAAACAAATGTATTTAACATAGGATCGCAGAAACTAGAACTAGAGACTCACCAAGAATTAGAAACTCTTTGAAGAAAAATATATGCAATACAAATTAAATTGAATGCTGAATATTCTCTGTTAGAAATGTAGTCTCGTTTATGACAGACATACTGACAGATCAGTACAGTAGATTCATCGAGTTTTGTACGTCTTCTAGTCGCTGTAAAACCATGTTCTATTCAAGATTTAATAAAGATATTTATTGGCTTGAGAAATCATTTGAAGTGTACTGAATCGATCAGAATTTCATGCCATAAAAAACTTAACATCATTGATCATTTGTCTAGAAACATGGTCTCAGTGATTAGGGTCATAGGTACACTGTATGCGGAATTTATTCAATTTCAATGTAACTGGGTTAATCTTGATATGTAGATATACATATAATTAATCTACGTTGATAGTTCTGTTGTAGATCGTTAAGTTTTGGATAACTGATAATAATTGATTGATGAATTTTAAAAGTCATTGAATTAAGTGTGTAATGAAAAAAACTGTGTCAGTTTTATTAGAACGAAAATATTAGGTAGAAATAATTCTGCGTGTTGTGCACAGTTAGCGTAAAAAAGCGAAAGATCTTCTAGTTATAGATTATCACTTGTTTAATGAAATATCTAAGCGAAGTCGAATGTATTGCGCGCCTTAAATTACTCGCATAGTAAGGGAATTGGCGTCATCTGCCTATCCCGCGAGGGATCTGCCGGGATAATAATAATAGTAAGCAAAATACCCCATTTTTCTAATGTACCAGACCTATCGTAATAAAATGTTGTTAGGCATAAACACTAAATTAAATTTGGTGGTTTGCGAACAACACATAGACACTAACGACCTCTTTGAAACGTTTGGTACTTAAATTCGTCTAATTTAATACCTTAATTTAGTACCTTTTAGCTTAATAGATGGCAGGATTCGATAATAAGCAAGTAGAGGGCGTCAGTTGTTGGTAAATTTATCCTTATACAATTTGCGATCTACGTTTGCTATATATGTATCAGCGAATGTAATATTCTTTATTTTACATATATTCATTTATTTTGATAACTTAGAGAGTTGAATATGTTAATAAATGTAAAAAGAATGTGCTGACATTTATTTTTCATTGTTTCAGGTCCAGTGCCACTAGCTAGAAATATTAGACACTTGCCGTGTATATCAAGACGGACGGGTCAGGAGGGACTGTGTATGTTCGCGATAGACTGCCTAAAAGCCAATGGCTCACATCTAGGCACGTGTATAGATAGGTTTTACTTCGGATCCTGTTGTCAGATCTCTGACAAAACTGTTCTACCACAAATCATTACGAACAATATTGATGACAACGCGATAGATAATTCGAATTTCGTTCATCCGCAAACCGAAGACAAGGTACAAAGCACAGTTAGTTCAATTCCCGACATTCCTCACAAAAAGCCAGAGAAAGTTCCAGGAACCACTGAAAAGACTCCAATAACGACCGAGGCAACTGTGACAATAGCACCAACTAAGGCAGAAACGTTACAAGATCGAACCACTCCTTATCTGATGGAAACAAAGTCAGATGAACAGGTGATTGATAACAAAATACCTAGCGATGACTTTAAAACTACGGCTGCCCTTTCAGAAACTGCAACACTGCAACCTATAACACAAACAATACCATTCACAAAAGTAACATTTACTCCCGAAACAATCACTACAGAGATTCCAGTGCGATTATCGACATTCCAATCCGTATCTAGCGATGTTGGTAATTCAATAACAAGCAAACCAGAGTCGCCTACATCAGAGAAGGTAATACTAACAGAAATAAAAACAACGACACAACAGATTGAAACGACGCAAAAGCCCAAACCATCAAGAAAACCTGTGAAACCGACGTATAAACCTCGGCCACCTTTTAGACCAAGTAACTTCACACGACCGCAATATACCACAGGTAGTACGAAACCAAAACCTACTAAACCTACTCCAGTTTTTAACATAACTAGAAAACCTCCGTACAGACCGCCGCCGAAAAGACCCTCAACCAAGAAACCGTTGCCCTTACCACCAAGATTAAATATCACGATACTACCTCAATCTACTAGCTCAAGGCCAATATTCACCAGGCCATCAGCTGCGTCTATCATTTATATCAATACTACAGTATTTAAAGAAGAAGAACCGCCAGCTACTACAAGCATGTCCACCTCAACTACTACTACTACTACTAAAACAACAGAACCATCATCAACAACAACCACAACAACAACGACAGAACCAACAACAACATCTACTACAACAGTTTCCCCAACAACAAGTACAACATTATCATCATCGACAGCCCAAACTATACTAGAGACCGAATTTGCTGAAACAACTGAACTCGCATCTGATTTAAGTAGTCCAGTATCTGAAATAACTGACAGACCTACAGAAAAGATAACCGTATATTCTTCAACATCAGAATCAACAGTTACCGAAACTCTTCAAACTGAGTATGAAAAAGGGACCACTCTGACTGAAGAGGTGACGAAAACAGAAACCTTAACACCTGTCATTGAAGTTGTCACTACGACAACAACAACAACAGAAAAAGTTGTCCCTATGTCTTCAACAGAATTCCCTCCATTAGTAACCTGGTCTACTGTGGATACTGCATCTAAAGCTCCTGAGACGACCACGCCTTCTGCTGATGGTAAGTTCTGAACATTACTAAATATTTTAACTTTCAACTGCCGTGTATCTACTAGCCTAACATAATCTGTCATCTGGGGACGGTAAAGCGGAGGCTGAAAGTATATTTCACTTCGTCATACCCTTGGTGAAGATATTATGATACTTGATACTATTTTTTTATAAAGCTTTTAAATAATGCCATGAATTGGCTATTGAAAAATTTATCCGAAGTACATAAACATCGATATTTTAAACTTTTTTTTCTTCATAATATATGCCACTATTGCCTTACTATGACACATATAACAACAAGACAATTGTGGTCTCATTTATTTATTCTTTATCGCGTTTACAAAGGACCCTAAGGCAAATGGCATTTTCTACCTGTTAATTCAGGTAATGACAAGACTTTGGCATATATAGCTTACACTTTTTACGTGTTCAGTCTGGTTCATCAGTATCACGTGATTTTTATTAGGAACAATTTATTTTAAGTTGTCTTCAATATTAGATCGTAAATCTAGAGAAACTTTATAATAATGAGACCCTTGACTAGATTATTCACAGTCGCAGATATTGATTAGGTACCTTGATTCATCGCTTACTATCAATCGCTTGAGAGTTGAGGCGAAGAGACTATGTACCTAGTTGTAATATAATTTATCTAAGATGTATCAAAAGCTGAGGTTGGGAACAGGCTAGTGGTTTAAGATTGAGCCTCAAAAACTATATAGAAGTTTAGAAACGTCCCAAATCAAGTTACCTAACAATGCGATTAACATCATAACAACTTAATAGATATTACAAAGTACTAAATAAGTTGCCACATACATACGAGTATATGTTACACCGAGTACACAGACTTCAGAGTCTGATTACAGTATTTATTTGGCATCTACGAGTATCCTATGCGTGTAGAATGGAATACACAATCCTATCCAAAGAATATCTCTTAAATAGTGACAATTAAAAAAATACTTAAAATAAACTCCTGGGTTCAATTCCCGGGTCAGGGATTACAATTTTTTCTAAATTAGATTTTCTAGTAGTGGCTCAGAGTCTGGATGTGTGCTCGGTGTACAGCAATAGGCTCACTATCCATTCCATAGTGGGACGTAAACGTAACTGGGGAAACGTGGCAGTGTTCTACATACCTCTGCCTACCTCTTCGAAGATTACAGGCCAGATGTTACGTTACGTACTTAAAATAACTCCTCCAAGTCGATCACCGGTATGTAAATGTTAACCCCATACAGGTTAATAGCTGTAAGAAATTGTTACACGATCTCTCAACGATCTAAAGATTGTTATCTAATAATAAAACTAAACGAACTATTTAACGTGCTCTCTGGAGCACGGAAATGCTTGTGAGAATCTACCTTTATTTTCCACTCATACAACAGCCGACAGCCCCGAGTGTTGCTAAACTTTACAACCAATTTTCGATCGATAATCATATCGGGGCACCAAGCACATTATACATATATCTAAGTTATTTGTAAGTAATTAACAAAATGTGAGTCAGCGGACATAACATCCAAGCGACTAGGAATGACTGTGACACATCGCCGTTAGCCGAGATAAAAACATGAGACAGTCACGATAACAGATCTTAATTTTTTTTTCATACACCCACAAAGCGAGTAAAAACAACTCGCCGCCCGTGCCTATATTATTAATTTTTAGCATTGTTTCATACATCGAGTCAATGATCTCCAAGTATCTCAAAGATAATTAATACTTACTCAGGTATACACACATTATTCATGTTCTCATGATGCTCGAAACGCTTGAGCAAATTTGTTGAAAAAGTTTCTAGGGATAATTGACACTATTGGTCAATATAGCTATATAATCACGTCCATTAAGTAAATGAGGACAAAGATCAATAAGTGCAGTCAAAAAACCTTTAAATAATATCAATAATAAAATTGAGTAGTTATGGATAGTTCGTAAAACAGTTAACATTAAGAAAACAGTTTGTTAAAAGTTTTTTTTTTCAATATTTCGTTTTTAAAATCTGATACTCCTTTTATTCCTCTCTTTAGACGAATAAAGCAATATTTTTTATTCATATTTTAATTTGATATTTAGTTTAGGTTGGCAACATTGGTAGTTACATTTATTATACGAGTATCTGTCACTGCTGTAGTACTCGTACATAGGTACTTGGACGCATTGCCGTGTAACATGCAGTATTTTTACTAGTTCAATCTTTCATATTTATAAATAACGCTTTATCAAGAATATCAAGAAAACATAACTGACTGTAGTTACTTCTTTTGTCTAGCCATTGATATTATTTTATTTATATCTACTACTACTATCGATCACGACTACCACATAATATGAAAATTTAAAGCAAAAATTTTGTATTAAAGTACTTAGTAAAATTGGCGAGACATAGCTATATTGAAGATTCATTAATAAATAGACACTTATTGTTTAGTAAAAACGTACGTTTTACGTATTAGAAATATCTCCTTTATTTAAAAAAAAAAATTACACACTTAAATGAGCCATTAAGGTCCAGTATAACAAGACGACTATTATAATCAAAATTCTAAAGTGAACCAAAACTTTGAGATACATACAGATTCATTACTTAGTTTATCAACGTAACATCACGCCTGTAATCCCCGAAGAGGTAGGCAGAGGAATGTAGAACACTCCCACGTTTCACCAGTTACGT
>DWDV01002362.1:0-11704 GCA_018245615.1 Mimoniades ocyalus
TGTGGACGAAGCACGACAGGTGTGTAAGAATAGAGATATTTGGCACTCTGTGCTCTCTGCCTACCCCGCAAGGGACCCGGCGTGAAGATATGTATGTATGTATGTAAAATAAATAATTTATAGATCTAGACAGAGAAAGTCGAGTGGCAAATATACATTATGTGTGTATCTCTATTCTAACAGACCTATGTATATGGCTTCTTTTAGATTCAACATTCGCTTCATACTCGCACGGGGTGCACTGCGTACACCGCAAGGAAGCTGGCGTTATAGTATGATAATAATAATGTAATAAACCTAAGAGTCAACGTAACCGAACGTAAATTTTGGTATTTTGTTATTTTGGTATTCTAAAATAGTTTACAATTTGTTTGATAAATATTTAAAATCCATCAAACAAGTCGTGACTATATCGAAAATAATATAAAAACCATATTATTATATCAAAACGAAATACTAGTAAGGGAAATAAAAGAAAACTTGTAAATAGTATGACCATAGACTGTAGACTCATAGATGAGTGTAATTAAAAATGTTCTATCATAAACTTTATTGCATTATTCCGCTCTATTATGTACACTTAATTGACTTCCATTAAAAGCTTTCAGGATAAAAGCTGTACAGAAATATCTATGCTTTCAACAGTGCATCTGATATTAATGCAGTAATCGATGTTACAACAAGCACCGCAAAGTGCTTTTCGAATGATGCCATCGTTTCACTTAGAGAAAAGAAAGTTATGATGCGAACAGAGACCAAAAATCGGGGCAAAATCTACAAGAAAAATGTATCATTTATGCAAACTCTTAGTGGTCATTGCTGAGCGAAGCTATTAATATTTGATATCTTCTAACACTACAGTATAATCCGAGGTCACGTATTAATATGCCTGCTACAGGACTAGGCTGGAATATTTCGCATTTCTGTTTTATTTCGGTAAGATATATTCATCATTTATTTATTTATTATTATACACATTCATACAAACATTACACATACGAGTAAATCATCTTCTCATCATCGTGTTTATCGTCATCATCTTCATTGCCATGTTCTTTTTCTTCATTATATCAGCTCATGGGTGTATATTGTAGGACGTACATAAGTCTTCTCACAATATTGTCACTATTGTACTCCATTTTTTCAAGCCACCTATTCCTATCCTATTACTGGCAAGTTTAAGTTGGTAAAATACTTTTGGGCTTCAGGTTTTACTAGACCAACGAGACAGACCGTCGCTTGACGTCAAGGTCCATAGGCAGAATATATTAACGGGTAAAATTATTCAAACATATTTATGTTACCTACTACACTTCTGCAAACCTGTCTAAAATCTGTTTTTATCTTTTATGCCGACAAAAGTTGGAATCCCAACATTTCCACTGGCTACACTCACTAATATTTCACTCAGAAACTGTAAATGCCGTATCACAAAGGGAATAAAATCTCGGAACTTTCAGGCGAATTCCTATTTTCAGTTTTATGAACGATTGCAGATTTTTATAAGACACTTTTACATGGGTTAAAAGTAAAACTGTACTGTCATAACGTTGAGGCTAGCATGACGGCAAAACAGGAGTGGCGTTTACGAAAAGTTAAGATGTGATCATTACGACTTCAAACCTACACATCTTAGAGTTCATAAAAAAAATTGTTCTCTAAGGTGTGTGAAGTCTGCCAACCCGCACTTGGCTAGCGTGGCAGACAAAGACCTTAACCCTCTCATGCTGAGAGGAGACCCATGTTCCAGCAGTGGAACTATAAAAAGGGTCAAAAACAAGTTATTATTTTAGCACTTAAATGTCGACCTAATAAAGGCGTGTTAAAAATGGCCCGTACTTTATGCGATGGGCGGGTGAAGACATCAATATCCTGATAACGGTTATAACATCTAATGTAAACTTTCGGCTGACATTCTATTAAATATCGTTAGACATTAGCGGCCATTTTCTTGTACCCCTTACCACGTGTTGAAATTTGATAATTTTATACAGGGCGACAAGGATAAATTATAATCTTTTAGTATAGGATATTAAAAAGACCAAATTGACGTCGTCAAAAAAACAAGGGTACTTAATGTTGAAACTCTAAAAAGAAGAATACTTCCTTATTGTAGCTCGTTAAATATTAACTACATTGGGCTTTGGTTTACTGCCTAGCTAAACTCATATTCCTACAATAAATGGCGAGAACTTTAAAATTCTCAAGATTTTAAAATTTTGTCTTATCGGGAAAGCCCACTGAATTGTATTTTGATGCTTATTTCAAAATGGAGTGAAGAAGTTGAAATTATTTCTAGTCGCCAATAAAATAAAAGCGACAAGAGAATTGTTTTCTGAACGATGAAACAAATTTAAAACAAATACGTAAGAAATATATAAAACAAAGACGACAAAGTACTCGCGTGACCATCGAACCCAGGAAACCCTGAATCGGGCGGTGTCTGGAGCACGTGCGTTTACCATAATTAATGGCGGAAACTGCTCACGAAACGCCAGCGAGGATATAAATGCCTTTGGCTCTTTTAATTCCACCTGTTCCGAAGTAAAACCATCAATTTCCCAAGTCAATTTCTTGAGAATAAAGACGTAAAACAAATTTGTTTGATAACTTTGTAAATATGCTCGAAATTTATTGTCCCATTTGTTATAGAGGTCGTTGTCGTTTAGGCACCCACATTAATTTTACAAAAACTATCTATGTAGATAATGATCTTTAAAAGTATTTCAGTCAACTTTAAATTATAATGGAGATACGTAACACAATTCACGGCTGTAATTCCCGAAGAGGTAGGCAAAGGAATGTAATACTCTTCCACCTTTCACCAGTAACGTTCACGTCCCACTATGGAATAGGTGTTGAATCTATTGCCATACACCGGGCACATTTCTTGACTGCGAACGGCAACCAGAGAATCCAAATTAGAAAAGTCGAGTAGTGCCCGACCGGGCATTTGAACCCAGGGCCTGCCTCTCGGCAACCGCACTTGCAACCAACACAGCCAACGAGGCAGTCTAATGTGTAATGTAGACACTCATTATGTCCAATCCAAAATCTTGGCTACCTTGTAACCCAGTAGATCTAGATACAAGCTAGGTGAGATTTTAGATGTTATGACTAAGCCTAAGCGCTTAGTCATATTTATGTCTTAATCAACATTATGCTTCAATTTGAAAGTGATCATTGATTAGAAAATTTTACGTCACAAATACGTCACATTCATTTATACAGACCTGCTCCAAGAGTACAACGAACGAAACATCATTATTGATATTTGATACTTAATGCAGACGTACATTAAGTTTAAAACTGATTTGTTTATAAATGCCTATAATTTTGCATCGAAACATTAGGGTTTATTGCCAAAATTAAACCGACTATTTATGTTTTGGACAAAACCAAGATACACGTCTAAGATTAATGAAACGCTGGTATTATTTGCGGAACAATTCGTCTTTGTCATTAAATATATCTTGAACGATAAATTTTAAGTATGGATTACGCGCAGTTTTCACAAGAAATAAGTTCTGTCTTGTTAACGAAGGTGCGAACAATTTATATCTCGTCGTAGACCTTTTGTAAGACGCATGAATTTTGCTCCTCTTTTATTTTTCGTTTTGCCTCGCAACGTTTTTAGTTGAGGATCTACCTGTACAATTCCGCGTCAGGTCCGTCGGGATCCGGACTTAGCTTGTAACGGACGCTATCAATCATTTTAATCTGTCCAGGAAAGTGAATTGTTCTAGTTTTCCGTTTCGAAGCTGAGTTTTTATTTTTTATCCCTGATTTTGTCTTCTTGACTTTGTTTTATATATTTTTTTCTTGCTAAAAACTGCGTCAGTAATTTTATATTTTTTATATATTCTGTCAAAGTATAAAGAAGAGTTTTATTCATTTATATTTCTATCGTAAATAAGTCTTATCAGATATTTTTTCTTGACTAAATAGAGGATACAAACATTCAAACAGAAGTAATCGTTTTGTAAATTAACGTTATGTCGTGTATTATATATAAACGAATCTTATTTGTGGGAGTGTTCTGCACTCATCTGCCTACCTCTTCGGGGATTACAGGCGTAAAGAAGTTACAAATCTTATATAGCTTATAACATTACAGCCAAATACTTTTCTAAATGTAAATGAATGTCGATTGAATGAATGTATTTTATTGGCACGCCATTACGCAAGCCATTGGCACGCCAATGCGTCAATATAATATGCAAGTATTACAAAGAGTGCTTGCACGCTCTTTCAAACAGAAATAGTTACTATGTACAGTCACACGAAATATGTGACCAGCCATATCAGTATTTGCTTAAATAGTTCCTTTTTTTTCTTATAATCCGCTAAACAAATGAATCACGAAAACATGTAGAGAGTCCCTTATTATAATTATCAGGAAAACATTTCTAAAGACATTAGCTCTGCACCTAAAACTATCAATCTTGGCTTTATCAACTGGCGGTTTTACCAAAAACGTGAAAAAGCCTGTGCCAACGCAGGAAGCGAAGAAGCGAAAGCTTTTTTATTTTCCCCGAAAGCAATTCGTGATTATGATAAATTGTGCCATGTGTGGTTTTTGTACCAAAACCTAATCAAACTGTTCTCAAGCTGATTTGAATCTTACCGTACAAGAAATACGAATGAAAATACTCTGTATCACTTTCGATAACGACTTCACGTGTTTTATGTGTGTTAACGGTAACGGGTCGGGTTTAGAAAAGTAGATTTCTTTGAAATAGTAATTTTCCGACTTAATTATAAAGGTTTATAAAAAAACATCGTAAGTCTGCTTGCAATGTACTGTGAACTTTATGTTTTAACGTAAATGGATATCGAAATCTAGAAAATCACCTCTAAGTAATCGTATTCAATACTAAAAGCTTAATTTGTGTATAAATATTTACTTTTATGACCAGTTATAGGTTCATTTTACGATTGTTATACTTGTTTTGTTGTCATCTGTGTGTACATAAAATCCAAAACCAATTTGATACAATATAATAATCAACTTTATTTAATTTGAACTATATCTACGTAATTTGCACTACGGCAATCTATGTATAATTTGTATTATATAAATCTACGGCAGACTACCACTACTCGTGTGTCAGTACGGCACTAACTACCGCAGTCAATGTATATCATTTCTTTTACATCAACTACCAGTTGGTGAATGAAACCCTGTGTTTAAAACTTACAGTTGTAACTGCTTACCCCAATGATGCCCTCGCTAGTCCAAAATATATTCACAAGGGGCGATGATCTCGTCGCCTGTCAGCATCAGCATTTAATTCTTACAGTGTTAAACTCAGATCTCTTCTCAGATTGAAAGGGCCATTAGGCATTGTGTACTTCGCTAACCAAATGCAGGTTGATAGACTTAACGTCTTAGAAATCATTATGTACTGTATGGTTCGTAAGTTTCCTCACGATTAACTTCCTCAATGACGCATCACGAAACATTTCATGAATTATTATGATTAGAAGGATATTGATTTAAGGATATCTTTTTAATTTCATAACAAACTCTTCATTTGGACAGATTTATTAATAGTAAAAGCATCTGTAATCTGTAATCTGTTCAAATACTATTTTATGTTCGCAGTTTACTTATTACTTATGTTACATCCCTAACATCGAAAGATTCATATATCCTTTCAATATTTTAAGCAAGCTAACAATAGATTCCTTCTGAATTATGACTGGGGCCTGGTGAATTATGTCATTGTGAAGTTTTAAAAATTTATATATTACGTTTTCCATTTTTAAAATATCGTACAATGAATTGCTCGAAAACATTTTTCGCAAGAAAGGTACATGCGGAGGAATAAATTTACTTCCGCGTGCAACTTGCAGCTCCATTAAGTTCGCTGGGAATTTAGAATGCATAAAATAAATTCCGAGACACAACTTCAGCTGTACAAGAGAAATTTAATGGTTATGCCTATGTTTTTTTTGTTTAGATGAAAATAAGTTTGAATTGGTACGCATCGTACTAGACAGTCGGTTCCGAACCTAATAATAATAATAGTGAACCACTATCATATAGGAAGATGTTTTTTTCTCATTTGTTTCCCTACAGTTTAGTTGCTTCAAATTTGCCTCTTTTTCCTTACATCTGGAACTCGTGCCGCTGACTCATATTTTTTACTTTTAGCAGGTGTGTCCGTTTTTTAATATTAATGAATATCAATGTCTATAACTGTTTTGTCATTAAATGTATTCATTAACGCCATATTGACGTATAAGGGTGATTAACGAAAGGTATAGGACAGTTGTAACAGAAAACACAAAAAACCAAGAATAAACACATAATTTCTTTTGTTCAAAGATCTGTGCAACGCGGCCACTAAGATCCAGGCCTCGTTCCGCGGCCACCAAGCTCGTAAGCAGACCCAGGCAGACAAAGACAAAGAACAACAGGACAAGGTGAGTTAAGCTTCTGTTTCGAAAGCGGTCAACAAAGTCCTTAATGCCAAAGTTGAACCGAAATGCGTTCGTATGAGTACCTGATTGATCTATGAGAATAACGTTGTTAATATAAATGACTACGGTGATGACACAGTTCGTACCAATAGCATTATACACTATTAAGAACAAAATCTCTTAACACAAAATATACTGTAAATGTGAATAAGCCATTGAAAGATTATATAGCAAGACCCGGCTACCAGATCTGATGATACTCATCATAGTAAATGTAGGTACAGCTTAAGTTATATTAGGTTATTTACTGAAACCTAACCTCAGAATTATAGGTGTATGGCGCTCTTTATAAATAAAAATTATAGACCTTTTTTTTTTTCCTTAATGTTGTCAACGAATGGCGGACTTAATGGCTATCTTAATTTTTTGCCATTCATCCCAGGTGATGACGAAAACTTGGGGTAGGCATCTAAATACTCAAATGCCAAAGTTTAGCATACATTAGTGTATGGTATTGAAGCGCAATGAGTTTTTTATTGACATTTTTACAGATAACGCCAGATCTTTTCAAGAACGTATGCCTAACATTAATCAACCCATCCTAAATGTTGATTCAAATTCCATCATAATTAACGTAGAAAGGAGTTCATTTATTTTAAAAATTCTAAATATGGGAAGAAACCTATGATGTTCCTACTGTCTCTATGGAAATTTTCTTCAAGAAAAATTGTTGATTTAGCTAAAACTTTTATATATCAAACCTCAACATGGATTTTTCTCAAATCTCTTTAAAAGCCGGTACACGTTACTATACATCTTTCATTTTCTTATAAACGTGGTTCCCAATAAGGGCGGGCTCGTTCTATTTTTATTTACTTTCTCCATTATTTATTAAGACAGCATCTGCAATATGCTAATCCACTGGCATCTCGATAAAAGTAGGAAACAAAAGGAACTCCTTCGGGAAGAAACCCTGGCACAAGTTACTGAGATACTTAAAGTGGGTCAGAGTAATAGGAAAGTTTTGCTGAGCCTTAATTCCAACCGCGCAGGGAATACAAGTTATCCAGTACATTATGTTACAAATTAAATATAAATAATCGCGTATAAAAATAATAAAAAAAAAGTAACATCACGCCTGTAATCCCCGAAGAGGTAGGCAGAGGTATTCCTATGGAATCGGTGGTGAGCCTGTTGCCATACACCGGGCATGTGTCCAGACTCCGAGCCACTACTAGAAAATCTTAAAAGTAACTTGTGAATCGTGGGAGTGTTCTACATACCTCTGCCTACCTCTTCGGGGATTACAGGCGTGACGTTACTTTTTTTTTACTTTTTTTTTTACTTTTTTTAAATTATAAATAGAAAATTGTGTCTTAACTCTTTTTATACGGTATATTACATTTTCCACTTTACAAATGTTAGCAGTTAAGCTATATTACTAACGTAACATCACGCCTGTAATATCTGAATGGGTAGGCAGGGGAGTATAGTACAATCCTCCGTTTCGACAGTTACGCTTTCGTCTGGTTATGCCGTAGGGGATGAGCCTAATGCCATACACCGGGCACAACTCGGGACACCCAATCACTCCTTAAGAATTTCACGTTAGAAAACCCGAATAGTATCTGATCCGGAGATCGTATCCAGGAGCTCTAGAAAACAGTCACGTTTCTAACCATTCCACCAACGACGAAGTAGTTATTATAAAGTAAAGTAAAGTAACTTCACGCCTGTAATCCCCGAAGAGGTAGGCAGAGGAATGTAGAACATTATTATAAACTTCCAATATTTTCTTAATACCTCGCCTATTCTGATTTGCTACTCAAAACGCATACATTTTAAAACACTGAAACATAATTTCGTCTCCCATATAAGCAAAATGTTTACATAATGTAGTCGCACAGGAATACCTACTTACATTGAAAAGCGAAATGAAAATGGGAAGAAATACGAAAGAACGTATACATCGCAACGGTACATTGAGCGCGGAACTGGAAGTCGATTTCTTTGCGTTACACACATTCCTGTAGTACCTAAGGTACGCGGGGAGCTCGTGGGCCTTCGCTTTATTAGAGCGTGAAGGTCACTTATATAAGTAGCGGAGGCCCGAACGAAGGCAGAAATCGTGTCAATACTTACATTTACTTTACATATTCAGTAAGCAGTCACATCCCTTAGGGATTCTTAAACAAAATCGTTAGAATTCCTACATTTCATCTTATTTGTGAATTCATCCATGTGAATTCATGATATGTCTATATCTTTCGACTCTATGGTACCTACCAGTCAATAAGGAATTTGACATTGACAGTAAAACGTACAATGTCAATTTTTAGTATTTAATTTAATGTATTCGTAACACATCCAACACATTAATAATACTTTTCTGCACACCTTCTGTGAAAAATCTCGCACTCATTCATTCTCGCAGTATTTTAATATGAGAAAAAAATTTTCACGTATTATCATATTTACATAAGACTACTGTGAAAGAACATTTAGGTCAGGTCACTTCATAAATATGGAGGAAGTTCTGAAAGTTGCCAAAACTGTCGTCTATTTTGCTTGAGATTCCACTACATTACCTATTTCTGTCACTAAACAGTAATGCCTCGGTACTTGGGACCTAACTTGTCCTCCATATGCTCCAACGATAAGTGAATACACTAAAACTTGGACTTAATCGCATACAATGAGACCTTCAGGATTAATAAACTTGGTAATAGAGAAAAGGACGTAATGAGAAATAACAAAATTTATGTTTATCGGACTTCTTTCATTCACATCACCATGTTGATTCCAGATAAGAGACAAAAACAAATACCTAAGAACATAAAACGAAGAGTGATTGTGTATGTAGAATGTTATTTCCGTGTTGTCCAATTACGGTACAATTCCACATTCTGTGGCATTGTTTCCACATTCTGTGGCGTTGTCCGTGTGTTTGAAGAGGCAATATTTCTGGAGCCAATTCTGTACTGAAGTAGGTACTGTCTGCAATATAAACGGTGCCAATGAAATATATTAATGGTGATTAAAGAGAATTTTCTGCAGGGTATATTTATGGTTCTCATTGTTACCCTTTATTTCATTACTAATTCGTTTTTATTTGTCCTACAATTGTTAATAATAGTAAAACCCAGAAGGGTGTCACCATTTTTTGAGATTGACTGTATACGGGTACACAGAGTTTACGGGAAATCCCCTAAACTCTATATGTGTCGCCGCTTAATACTTCTTCAACATTATCTATTGTCTAATAATTATGATTTTTTTTTTACATTTACAAAAATATTAGTATGTTCACATGTATTCAGGTACCGATCGTTACACAATATTACATACCCCAATCATCCACTTGCCGGGAGAGTAGTGCCTTTCCCGCTAAAAGGCGCTACACACATCAATGTTTTGCATCAAAGCTAAACGTAGAGTAACTCAATATAATTACCGAGTCATTTCGTGCTACGTGGCTTTGTGTAATTGCTCCGAAATAAACCGGAACAAAAACGCGCTAAGCGTATGAAAATTGGGAACAGAAAATAATTTCTCAGTGTAATTTCTATTATTTTTCATCGTAACATCGCGCCTGTATCGCCGAAGATGCAGGCAGAGGAATGTAGAACGCTCCCACGTTTCACCAGTTACGTTTACGTCCCACTATGAAATAGGTGGTGAGCCTATTGCCATACACCGGGCATATGTCCAGACTCCGAGCCACTACTAGAAAATCTAAATTAGAAAAATTTAGTAGTGCCCGACCCGGAAATTGAACCCAGAACCTCCCGATCGGCAGTCGCACTTGCAACCAACACGACCAACGAGGCCGTGAAAACAAATGTATTAGATTTCCTTACAGTATATTCAGTAATATTTTGCTACAATCCCGTGTCCGATAGAAGAAGATAAACGAGCTTGCACACCGCAGGAATTTATCAATTCCTATAATAGAATCGATCATTACATTCGATGTCGTTAGGAAGAAGGGGACCTTTTCCCCAAAATATATTTACGCTCCTGTAATTCATAACAGTCGATTCTTCGCAAGGACAGAATTTTTACACTTTACGGAGTAACGATTTGAATTGTGCATGCCTATGTTTTTGGAAATAGCAGATTAGCATAAGGGAAATAGATAAGGTTGAAATATACTCGTACAAAGTCCTCTAGATAAAGTTTGACGGCAAATTGTTAACATTACGAATGATAAATGACATCTGCATAGTGCCAAAATGTTCACAAAAACGAGGACAGTCTCATGAAGGACAATACTTGTCAAACCTGTAAAGAGCAATAGTTTGCCCAACAGATTGTTTATAACTTCACCTAATGTTAAGAGCGCTACGTAACTTTAGTTATTGAGGTCCTGCACAGGTCACAGGTAACAGCTGCTCGAGCACTATTGTAACAAGGAATTAGATTTGAAATTACGTATATAAATCTGTAAATTGGGAAGCGGAATTAACTTTGGGATCGTGATGGCCGGCAGCTGGACCTAATATTAAATTTCCTTGGAACATTAAGAGTTAATAAAAAATTTAATAATAATTAATAAAATAAGGTTAATAAAAAATTAAATAATAGGGATAACATATAAATGGGAAGTATACTCTTATTCCTGTTAACTGCTACGAAAGTACTACTTTTGAAATATTTTTCCCTAATATTTTCTAGGAAAATATATTTTTGTGCTGTCTCATGAATTCGGTAGATATCTCGTTTTTTTTTTATTTGAATTTCAAATACCTGGGAGATTTTACTTTTAGAATGTAATGTATTTTCTTCTTCTTCGTCGAGTCGATAGCTGATCGGAGTGATCAGACATCGTGGTGAAAGGATTAGTCGCAATGTCCAGGGTGCGCCGGGCAGCGTATAATGTTCGTACTTAATCAAACATAGTCGCCACACACGGAAGCTCCTTTCATGCACCTCTGATGTATGTTACAATTAACTGTGTAACCCGTGTAACACGTGTAAACTGTATATTTTTCGAAAATATGTGTATTTTGACAATCCACGTTTCGTCAGTATAAGTAAACTATGGCCATAAACCTTATATTAAAACGAACCCCGTACCGAGCAACGCAACCATAAAGCAGTTCACGAAGATAATGATGTTGTAATAACACATACCTACTCGTACATAACATATGGTTGGAAAATTATGAATTACACATACTTTGCTTTATTTGCTACTTTCTCCCGACCGTTTTATCGTTCCACTGTTGGAACATGGGTCTCCTCTCACAATGAGAGGGTTAAGGCCATAGTC
>DWDV01002363.1:0-11704 GCA_018245615.1 Mimoniades ocyalus
TGATCCCAAAGTAAGCATCAACAGAGCTTGTGGTATGGTAACCAGACGGCTGATAAATTACATATATACATATAAATTTAAATACATATTTTTTTTGTAGTACGCTTCACTTCACATTTAGTATATATTTTATTTCAATTGATTCATAAATAAAAACTTCGTCAATCAAAATTTCGTCAAACTTTTATTGAAACATAAAATACAGTTCAGATGATCAGGCTGCTACTTTGATTATAGTCTGAAAAACTCTGATGACTGACACATGAAACAATTGTATACTCACATTGTATGGCCGATCCAGTGAAACGTGGCCGAGCGTATATAAAGAAAATCTGGGAAAACCCAAAAACTGCTCGTAGGCACTAAACACATAAATGTTCATCGAAGACTTTGCATGATGTATCGGTTGTAGAAATAACAACATTCAAACTCTTTATTAAGCAAAATTTTCTTTGTTAAATAACGATTTAATTAATAAACATCCGCGTAGTCACAGACTGGCTATATCAACCAAGTCATGTACAGATACATGTCTGTATGTGTGACATGTGCTAAGTTTTCATATAAGACAATTATAAAATTGTTAACGATAACGAACGGATACGACGCGGGAGGATTGTTTTAATTAAAACGTAGCGCGACCACCACTGCAGCGGCGTTTTACACGATCAACACGTAATGTACGTCACAATGTCAGTACAGTTGTTCATATATTATATAACATTGCGCCCATATTTCTCCGAACAGGGTAGACAGGGAGATGTAGTGCTCACTCTCGATTCACCAGTTATATGTTCATGTGTTTGCTTAAGAATAGGATCTATAAAATTTCGTTAATCGACACAAAAATCAATTAATCTTGAGACATCTCCGCATACGACCCTTCGAGCTCAAAGTAGATCTGAAGAGGCGCGGTGTAATGATAAACCAGAAAGGTGATAAAACCACATATATACATATCAATATATACCTTTATAGATACTGTTTTACACCCATACCGAGAATCTACACTTAAGCTCATCTCATTAATGTATATCCTGAGTGGGAACTGAATGCATGACCCCCGGCTCAGTAGTCAAGTTCACTAACCACTGAAGCGATGGGGCAGTATATTCATTTAAACAGAAGCATTCTTATTGAATACATAGTTGACCGTGTGTTTTAATGGCTGTACAGCGGTACTGAATTACATGATGACGTAACCACATATCAAAGTACGTGGTTGGAGAGTAGAAAATAAACGGGATGCACTTGTGTGTTCAGGGTGGGTTTACATGCGGCAGTTTGAGGTATTATCGTAAAACATATATTATGTTTCTTCCTGTATCGAATGTGCGTCTCAATATTTATAAGGGCGGGGTTTATTGATAGATAGCTTACTTGCGTTGTTACTAATGTCCGTAGTGCAATATAAGTGATGTTCCAATGTGAAATCGTCCTTATGTAAGCCGAGCCTTAACTGGAGCACACGGTTAATAAGATGATGCATCGCAGGACGGACGCGAGCCTGCGCAGCATCATCTCGAGAGGTGTCCAAGTGGCGCCGCCGCCAATCATTCAATTATGCGCACTACTCCGCGGCAACCGCTCGGATCAATTGCATAATGGTCTCGGACAAATAGTAATTTACACGTTAGGGGTCACTACTTAGTACATACTCTATAATGTTATTAAATTCACGCTAGCTCCCCTGCGAGATAGGCAGAGGCCAAGGAGCACCAAATACCGTCGTCTACACTCCTCACGCTTATAATACACGCATGCCGGTTTCGAAGACTTACACGATTAAATAAATATGTCGGGACATATCCACATATCCCTTCTGATCTCAAAAATGACAAAGACTGTGTTACGGTAACCTGAGAGAAATATATACATATAAAGATCCTCTTATTTTCAAGAAATTATAAAACAAATCCTTATACTCATCACACAAATATTTTTCCTGGACAAGAATACAACCCTCGGTAGACAGTAGTAGTCACTAACCACTAGACCGATGGGCCAGACTTAATCTTAAATTGTATGTTCACGTTTTATAATATACTCCTTATATACTAACATACAGTAGATCGCTCCGACATACACCGGTATATAACCGCTCGCGTCACGTGCAGGAGCAGAGACAACATTGTACGTACAACGATAATATTGTGAAGGCGACGCCGAGGACGCGCGCGCGTGTGGGACTGTTGGGTGGAACATTGTTGTCTCGCTTTAACGGGGATTACGATTTATCAGTGTTTCACTCATGTTTTCTATAACTCTACAATAATATTAAGGGTACAATTTTTTAAGGGTACAATTTAGAAATAAACTGTTTTCGTATACGAGGGATTCACGTAACTGACTACGCACAAAGACAAGTATTCTTCCAAAAGAGACCTATTTTCAAAACCAAAATGTAACCTTTCGTATTATTCGAACTATTTTGCTATAATATGAAATGGTGTGACCTACACTTGGCGAGCGTCGCAGGTTACGGCCTAAACCTTACTGAAACTAACTTCTGAAAGGAGATTTGTGTCCAACAGAGAAACGACAAAGGATTGATTTAGTCATGATCAACACAAGGCTTATCTATTCAATTCAATAATATCAACACGTAAATGAGTGAAGTTAAATTTAAGTGTTTTTTTGTATCGCTAAAAATACTATTTTAAGATAGGACAAGATAATATTATACATATGTTTCTCGTCGCAAATTGAGCTGCGTATGAAACATGAACACCCTGTATAATCAATGGAATGCCGACAAATTGAAATGACAACAGCGTTTATTACGAAGGATAAGGAGCAGAGAAATATAACTACTGCCATGACGCGGACAACGAATTACTTCCCCAACGCAGTTTTATGGAACACGCTAGGTTTATATTACACATAAATAAATATATTTCTGTAGTACTGTGCAGAATAATTATGCGTATGAACAAAGTGATGAATGTAGTAAAAGCACGGCAGTTCTGTAAGGATAGTTGGTTCTCGATGCGTTCTGCTTGTCTCCTAAGAGATCTTATAATAAAATAAAATAAAGAATGCGTCAACATATGAGTCATGAAAACATTATACAAGACAGAAAATGTTGTGTGTTATACAAAATGTATAAAAAGTTAAATGTGTCATTTACTGTGATTCGCAAAATATTTGCGTAGCGCGGTGGAGCTGTCACTTGTCGGGTGTGGTGGTCGCTTTGAGTGTCTCCGGCATGCACGTGTACATTTCGCCGCTTTCATTATCTACCAACAAGTGCGCAATATCGGATCATGTTTTTACAGTGGTTTTGAATTACTGAGATTCATACACCCGTTTTATGACATTCGACCTTTTTATCCGTACGAGTGGACTATAGAGCGCCGACCCTTATTGCGACGTCGAAAAGCGAATACAGTATTTTTGTCTATGTAGTAATTGACTGCCTCGTTGGTCGTGATGGTTGCAAGCGCGACTGCCAATCGAGAGGTCTTGGGTTCAACTCCTGGGTCGGGCGCTGATGGATTCTTCTAACTTAGACTGTGGCTCGGAGTCTGGATATGTGCCCGGTGTATGGCAATAGACACACCATCTACTCCACATTGAGACGTAAACGTAACTGGTGTAACTCCTACGTTTTCTACACTCCTCTGCTTATCTCTTCGGGAATAACAGGCGCGATGTTACGTTTAGTAATTTATAAAGTTTACAGATTATATGTTCTTATGACCTGTACATGTTTATTGAAAAATTTTTGTTTTTGTCATTTCTAGTTAGTCAACCCTATGATCGTTACACTGTCGGACATGGATTTCCTCTTGTGACAGTAGCGTTAAGGCTGTACACTGGCGGAGAACTTAGTGAACTTCGCCTTAGAGAACATTATTGAGAACTCTAGCTGTACAGGTTTCCTCACGACATGATGTTGTTTGTTTCCGGTGCTTCCTCACGAAAACATCGCGAAGCGATCGTCGTTTGTACCTACAAAATTTTTACTACGCTTCATTATAACTGTGTCATTAGTTGTGACGCAGGACGAGGAAAAGAAAACATGATCAACTGCAATGAGTGGTATATCTGAAGTAATGTAGGAAAAAGCGATAAATGGATATTGGGCGTATGATATGACACACAAGATATCTATAACCAAAACTGACATGCTTCACATCTCGTACGCCAAAACGAATCTACATATATGTAAATTATACCATCAGAGATATACAAAATTTTCGGATTTGGGAATCGATAACATTCTCAAACTCGAATGACAAATTCGGACATGATAACTTTGTCAATGCAGATCAACCTCTTCACGACTCACGACATCGTGTCTCTTGCCGTTCTAAAAAACCAGATTCAGGTTTCCTCGTAAATCTCTCACTCGATACGTAAATAGTTTATCAACAAATGTCTAATGTGAATTCATTCTTTTATTTTATTATTTGCATACCATCACGCCACGTCGCTCGCGTGGTAGGCCGAGATCACCCATCGCCAAATGTATCTCCATCTACAGATGTGAGGCGGCCAGATCTTTTCTTCAAAGATTTCATATTTTGATCGGCCTCATACACAATATAATATGTTCCTACGCTAACATAGCAGAAGGAACATCTTTTGATTTTGCGGTGTGTTTACGTAAATATTCGCTGTCCGATTGAAACACACATCTCAAACACGTCAAATCACATCACACACACACGTCGTTATACAACAGAAGGTCAGGTAAACACTGATACAAATTTCGAAATGTACCAATTGTTGTTAAATCAAATCAAAACTTCATTAGAATGTAAAACTTATGCAAACCAAATGACGGACGGACTGTTTTATGTGTGTATCGTAATGTTATTCACGTATTGCGTGCCATATGCAAAAACTCGGAACGGACATTGAAGTGTATAGTTAATCTTAATACAGATACACGCACACACAACCTCATCATTCCAAAATCCACAAATAAACAGAATTAAATTAAGAAATCCTAATCTATAAAATATACTTAGACGTTAATGTAATCCGAGATAGCCTTAGTCTTCATCTTATAAATTTAAGGTGGTTTCCTGAATATAATAAACGTGAAATAGCCTACCCTGCTGCAATTGTGATAAAATTAAAGGCGGAACAAACTAATAGTTGATTTACCATAACAAAACGCTACCGGAGCTTAACTTGCAAGACAAGGAACAACAATAAAAATATATTCAACATATTACCGAAATTCATATATGTGCCCGATGCATGGCAATAGGCTCACCACCTATTCCATAGTGAGACGTAAACGTAACCGGTGAAATTTGGGAGTGTTCTGCATTTCTCTGCCTACCTCTTCGGGGATTACAGGCGTGAAGTTACGTTACCGAAATTCATTCTGAGATTCCGTATTCAACACTGGAACGAAAAGAGTGTTGATACAAAAAAAACATAACATCACGCCTGTAATTCCAGAAGACGTAG
Organism: Mimoniades ocyalus; assembly: GCA_018245615.1. Classification (NCBI taxonomy): domain Eukaryota; kingdom Metazoa; phylum Arthropoda; class Insecta; order Lepidoptera; family Hesperiidae; genus Mimoniades; species Mimoniades ocyalus. The sequence goes on from DWDV01002363.1 coordinate 5,431, forward strand.
ACAGAGAAATGTATTCACGTTTCACCAGTTACGTCTACGTCCCACTATGGAATAGGTGATGAGCCTATTGCCATACACCGACCACATATGAAGACTCGGAACCACTACTAGAAAAATCTAATAGTGGTCGACGCAGGATTTGAACTCAGGGTCATTGGCAGACGTGCTAGCAACCGACACGACCAACGAGGCAGTCATTGATTAAAAAAAATAAACGGACGGAGATACGTTGAGCACAAGACGTGCGCAGTAGGTGGAGCTCGAGCGAGTCCCTCCACCATTGACATGCTAATGGCCGAAGGGATAATAGATACGGCCGTCACTAGAGCGGCATGTGTGAAATCGATTCGACTTCGGCGGGCGGGCGACAATGGGGCGCGTTCGTGTGTCCGCGGAGACGCGTGACGGCGCTGGTGCGGCGCTCAATGCAGCGAGGCCTCGCACTGTTAGCGCCGTCACGATCATTGACACATCTCTGTTGTGACAGTATCGTATCCCGACATCGGTGGTGCTTATGTTTTAGAAACTTCCAGATGTTTGCTACGAAGTGATCACGAATGACACCGTCGTCTTGATCGAGTTGTTTAAAATTTTACTATTGTCAAGCATATCATCATGCCAAGTCCCTCACGGGGCACCCGGAGAGCATCGAGGGCTAAATGTCCCTGTCATTACAGATCCACATGCTTCTTCATTCATCACTCTCTTTTTTCATTCTTCATTCTTTTCTGTCAAGAAAGCGGATTCGCTGACCGAATTTCTTATTCCGAATATAAATAAAAATATATCACCCGTACTGTGTGGCTCAAGTTATGAAAGAAATTTATAATTTCACACACCACAATGTAAATCGAGACTGGTAGCTATAAAGTGATACCTATTGCAATTAAATCAATAAAATCATCCTACAGTACGTTAACCGTGAACCGAAATGAATGGAGCGACGTTGTGCAATGTAAGACGCAATTGTAGTGTCTTTGAACTTCACACCGTCGTCGCGACGGTAACGGAGAACCGGTTCAAACAAGTTGGCACATCGGCAGTCCCGGGTCTAGACACCTACACGACTTTAAAGATCTGAGCAGACAATGGACAGCATCGGAGTATCTATAAATATGACCCTCCCGTTGGTCTAATGGATAGTGAACCTAACAGTTGACCCGGGGGTCGTGTGTTCGATTCCCACTCAGAATAAATAATTGGGCGATGAGCACACGTATTTGTTTATTCAAGAAAACTCTATGTAAGTTTATATTTATATTCATATATGTATATTATTTACCAGCTGTCTGACCACCAAACACAAAATCTCTTGATGATTACTTTGCGATAAGTTGACGGTGTGTGGAAATGTCCCAACATATTATTATTTACCATTGGTTTTGCCTCTTGAAATGGATTACGCTAACTATATTGTATACCGCACAAGGGAGACTAAAAGCACCGCGTACATTAAGTCCCACAAAAAGTGTGAAAATCGTGTGACAGGGCTTTCTTTGATGTGACGTCTCTTTTTCGGTACAACACAAGGTAAACTCAATTCGTGCGTATTAACTCCGCGACAACTTCCGGTCGTCACTGTTTCAACGTTTCGCGAATAAATGTCCCTCGTCTGCGCAGACCTTGATAGTCTGTCTCCTTTCTGGAAAAATTCTTTTGATTAAAATGTCTCATAATGTAGACATACTCGTACATACAAATAGATACTATCTATAAAGTTTCTGAAAATTTAAGGCGTGAACGAAATAAAGGACCTTACACTTATTTCAGTGAGGTTGACATGAGGTTGACGTGAGGTTGACATTAATCTAACCAATTAAAAATATACGTTTAATGCAGACCGATTCTGTTACAATCAATCTCGTTACGAATTAGACGGTAACGGATTATTACATGTTCGATATGTTTATGATTCGCGAAACAGTTTCCATTACGTTACAAAGCACTTATAAGCACTAGCGTTAAACTTAATGTGTTTCCCGCCGACCGTTTCGATCAAATCGTCAAACAAAACACCATTAGCACAGATAGACCCTCTCTTATATGTATAATTTCAAACAATAGCGGCTAAACAATTTTTCTCCGTACGCGTGAAAGTTGGTTGCGCAAGTAATGTCGCTGTGGCAATATTTTACTAGTGTACGTACGTACGCTGCCCACCACAATGCGAACTGTGCACGACGATGCACCCGAGCAGCACGCATGGCCGGTGCCATCAGCGGGAACAAAGGAACAAAGCCCGGGGAGCTCTCCGCCGCCCATACCCTGACTCGCTTCTTTCCGCCTAAACGTTTTATGTCGGCCAAGGACGGGCCCGTGTGCACACGTACGGCTGCCGCTAGGCACGACGACGCTGAACACCCACTCGAAGCGCGATAACCGACCGACACTTGGGAATTTAACATTGAACAGAACTGCTGCATTTATATATTTGAAGAGCTTTCTCGACAATGTATGTTGTACAGTGTAGTCTTCGGAAACTCGTCGAGCATTGGAAACGATACTATAGATTTAATGCGAACGGGGTCATGTTAATTTATTAAACAGTACTATTTTAAAAACGTTGTAAATAATCAGCGTTTAAAGATGGTTGTACAATATTTTTTATTCTATAAGCTATTTGCTGTTTTTGTTAGTTACTTTCATAAAACATATTTTTGTCAAAAAAAATAAAAGAGGTTGATGTTTTCTTTTATTATTATTATTTATATAGTTACTTTTTATGTAATTCACATTAAATAGTTGTGTTGTATTCAATTGTTCAATGTTACGTAGGTACTTAAATTATTATCGAACGAGATAAATTATTATCGAATTATGCCATCATAAAAGAGTGTAATTAAAAAGGCCGTTGATGTCGCATAATACAATTTTTAACAATTCGGGTCCGTGTGCTTGGTTATGTGCTAAATTAAAATTCTAATTTCAAAAAATGTTTGTACGAGAATAAATGCCACAGTCCGTCCGATTGTAACTTTTTGGAACTGAACAGCTGACATAGATGGAACTTTATTCCAAAAAAGCTATGCAGATCATTATTATTACATCATCACGCCAGATCCCTTACGGGGCAGGCAGGACACACGGAGTGCCAAATATATCTATTCTTACAAACCTGCCGTGCTTCTTCCACGTTATTCATTCTTTTAAAAATATTTTCAGAAAAAAATATCCTAAAGTTTCAATGTACCAAAAGACTTGAGGTCATGACACAATAATAATAAAAATTAATATTTTTTTAAAATAATACTTCAAGAAGCATGAAAACAAAATTAATATTAATGGCAATGAGGCGAGTATACTACGTCCCTCTGTCTATACCTTAACGGAACCACAGACGTGATATTACGTATATTTTATATGTTTAACGTCAAAGCTAGAAACATGGTTGTATTTTTTTAATGACACAGAACGTAACAAGTAACGCCCGTAGAGTAGCGGCGAGTAATTTAATAAAACAGATTTTGTAGTACAGCACAATGCCTACGCCGAGACAACGCCCACTGCGAGACGGGGTGGAGCGTCTTTTTAATTAAATTACGTTACAAACAAGACCGAGTTGATGGAAGGCCGCTTCCGAGCGGAGTCTGCCCGAGAAGAGATAAGGGGCCAGTAGGTAGGCAATGTACACAGAGGAGATAGGGAATGTTGCACGAGATAAATATTTGCGCCGTCCTACCTAGCTACCTACTATGACTCCTACGTATGTATGTTGTTTAAAATAGTCGAGAATAATGGCTGAAGAAAGAATGACGAAACACACGTACAACGCGGTTGTCGACGGACGCTCGTGCCGGGACACGCCTAGGCTCGGCTATCTTGACCAATTAGGTTAGACGGTGACTGTCCGGGAAGCTATCTCCGAAACAGATGCACATGTACGAACAGAGCGATGAGAACGAGGAGACCCGACCCGCGTGGACCCCGCCTGATGATATTCATATTAATAGTATAGTAATTGTGTACATGTAGGAGGTAAGTATGCTATACACAACATAGCATCTCGCCCGTATTTCTGAAAGGCTAGACAGACGAGTTTAGCATTCCCCCTCCCCTCCAGTTACGTTCCCACTTGCCTCCAGTTATGTTGTACGTCCTACTCGTATTTAATAAAATGTGAGCCGCAAAATAAGACCGAAATTCGAGTATAGTATACAAGACGGGCCTATAGTAGGGTATTAATATTGAAACTTTATCGTAGCGTAGGGGGAGTGATGATATACGCAGTGGCTGGTAGCGGTTGGGTACAAAGAGCTGTGGTGTGCTATTGGAAAGACCTGTGTGCAGCTGTGAACGGGAACAAACTGACAATGGCAATGAATGACATTTTTAAAGCGAAACTTCATTTGTACAACCGACGTATTAATTATTGAATGTCCAATATTTGTGTGACGTGTGATGAGATACTCCACACTTGTCCATTTGGTTGTCAATGTAAATCGCCGTTACTGATATGATCGCCTATTGTACTGTTCGTACATTATTAATATTTTTATTGTTACCGAATACAATAGTGATATTAAAACGAACGCCGTACGAGACAGGTTAGTTGCTAACTGGACTGTTGTTTCTCGAAGAGAGAACACTTTCAAAATAGCCCAATGCTGGCCTTTTTTGATCACTAAAGAATATTACCGTCATTTTGACAGTCTTGGCGCAGTGGTGACATATTTTTCTCTTCTCGTACAGCGATATTAATTTTCACATGATACTATATATTCGTACATATGTATATAGACAAGCCATTATTATATAAAACTATTACGATCTATACATCAATATATATCTTAAAAAATCGCAACTGATACAACCAATACGTGTAGAAATTTCGAGACCTAATTCGGAATGTCCATACATTGCTCTGGATTCTATGACGACGAGTAAAAAAAAAGGGTTTAGTTACAGGCCTACGAAATAAATAAAATAGAATAAAGTAAGTGTTGCTCGCAAGCGATGTTGCGGACAGCAGATATTTATCTCGACGAGCAACTAACTCTGAGACAGGGTCGCGTCGCTTTGACACGTGGTCTAGTACCGTCTCGACTCGTCCCGGCGCAACGTAACACACAGTACAAGTCTCATTAATGACCATGTTACATAACAATTGAATATCGGCACTATATTTTTAATGAACCGAAAATGGCTTAATAAAATCGTTTTTTATTTATGACTGCGCGTTTTAAAATAATACACTCAAAGTACAATATTAAATATTTGTTAGGAGTAACTTAAACTTTGTAAATAGGTAATCGCATTAATTATCTACACGAAATTACGAGTCGGGTTTGAAGAATTCTTTTTGTATAACATTCATGAGAAAGGATATAAGCTACCCAGAATATTGCTACAAATGTTACACAGCCAGAAATAATATCTGTGCTGAAGTACTGTTAATTATGTATCTGCGATTTATTTTTGTTTATAAGCGGGTGAAATCGCGGGGCACAGCTAGTACTCATATATAATGTACTATGAAGTAACAAAGAAATATTCTTATATAAGAGTGACGAATGTAGGAACGCGTCAGGAGTGTAAGAGATACTTGGCACTCGGTGCTGGCTGCCCACCGCGTAGGGGCTCCGGCGTGATGATATAGTAATAATAAATAATGATAAAATAATAGGACATATGAATATATTATTGTAGAACAGTTACCACGCGCTAGTAACGCATTTGGCACGTGATTACATTGTGGACGAGCGCCGCGAGCGTCTTCGCAATCTGGCGACGCTAAATTTAAAATTACAATTGAATTTCCTCAATCTCATTCCAAGTTACCGTCTACGCAATACTTCAAAGTCTGCTCGCCTTGCTACAGCACGGGTGTTTGTGTAGTCACTAACAGTAACATAAACAATCACCGTTTAAACAAGTTTCATTTTTTATATCTAATTCGAATACAAACAAGAATGTTTTGTAACATGAGAGCGATATGTTTCACAAAGACGAGGCTCTGAATTGTGCAATATGATCAATTACGCATTAGAATTTCAAGTGTGGGTACAGTTTTATCTCATGATGATACTCGTATATACAACGAAGGTACAGTTACTCAACAAGCGGTGTTTCGGGCCACTCTCGAGAGCTCTTGTGCGCTGATAAAAATGATATTAATATAAAGCGTTGCTCGTGGGCGACATGCAAATTAAGGGAAAAATCATAAGCATCTTCAGGGGCTCGGTCCTGGAACAATGGATAATTAAAATAGCATAAATTGTAAAATTACTTACTGCCAATGGAAGGGTCCGGTGATGCCCTCTCGAAGTCGGTCCTT
>DWDV01002364.1:0-11703 GCA_018245615.1 Mimoniades ocyalus
GCAAACGCGCCCTCTCCTCGGCTCGCCGCATCCAGCGTCTGCCTGCAGCCTTTCGCAGATCGTTGTCCCACCTGGCCGGAGGGCATCCTACACTACGTGGAGAGCCGCGTTCTCCACTCCAGAGCTCGCCTGCTCCCGTCACCTGTTCCTCGGCAAATATGCCCAGTCCACTGCCACTTCAGCGAGCGGACCCTTCCGCCTACGTCGATGACTCGGGTTATTCTCGTTACCAATCGCTCCTATTTCTCATTCTTTATAATACTATTATGCACAATGTGTGTGAAATCGGCGTGCGTGCACGAAGAGAATGACGAATGTTGAAGAAGCGTTTCAGTTCTGTAAGGATAGAGACATTAGGCATTCGGTGGTATCTGCCTATCCCGTGAGGGACCTGGCGTGAAGATATGTTTCTTCATGCACAGGACACAACGTAGCACGACGTACCATGAAAAGGAACAGCATTTATCTATACACTATAAGTCGGGTAGTTGCAATGAAGATTAGTACGTCAATACCTTTTATAAAGCATTATTAGTAGAGTTTCGAAGACATTTAATACAAGGAAATTAATCCAAATTTCAGTATGTACTAACGAAATTAATATGATGTAGGTACATATACAGATATACTTATTACATTTTTTTGTTTCTGTGAACTCTACAGTACATGTTGAAAATCTTAAAATTAATTACCTATTTTTAAATAGCATCATTTCGAACAAGTTTACGTAAATACCTATTTTAAAATCATAAAAAGTATTGTCCAAGTATTTATCTTACCTCATAATCTGTGTACGTCAGACTAGATATGTATAAAAAGCTGTCAATAATATGTTAAGTGCAAGATTTATTAATATAGCGTATGTTTATGATGTAGATGTAACGCTCGTCCACTGCGGTGATGCGTTCGCTTCGGATGCGACGATCGTAAACCGAGATTTACTGTAATGGACGAAATATTAATGTGTACCGTGGTTTTCCTTAACAACGGTGATCGATGTTAGAAGAATCGGCAGTTTACAACGACATTAGTACTACGAGTGATCGTACTTGCCGCAAATCGGCAGTACCCGTGCTGTTAACTGCCAATTCTTAGAGTGTAGAGTAGCTAAGGCATAATTATTACATAGGAATAATGAAGAATCAGCGATATAAAGTGAAGTTTAAGAACATTCTAGTAAAATACCAAAATCGACAAGATGTCATTTCTCGTTATTTCATTAATAAAAAGAATAAACAAGCATCGATTAGAACTGAAAATCTATGAAACAGTTTAGACAAATGAGTGTGTGTGAACTTCATATTGTTTTAAGTTGTACTGCTGTCTTGTAATATCAAGCAATATCAAGAAGCATTAAATCCATAGTCTTTTACGCTGGTTACAATTGATTCACGGCATTCGCTTCAGAGAACATTCTGGAGGACTTTCTTACGCAGTATATTTCCATATGTTTTTCTTTCGCTCATTGGTACTATGTACGGGTATGTGATTAAACACGAGTAAAGTCTCACCCACGATCTGCTTTCAGTATATAGTTAACATATTGATCGAATTGCTGCTTCAAAAAGCTTTTGTTATATTATTATTTTGGAATCCCAGTCTGCGGTACGAGTTCACGTGTCTTACCACAGTAGAACATATTGTCCAAGATTCCATTGAAATAAATTTTGTTTTCTTGTATATGTCCGAAATGTAGAGACGCATATTTAAGGCGCTTTGTATTTTCAAATACCTTACATTTTCTATCCTATCATCCTGGACTATTTGATACCGACTTGACGTAGGTCTTTCATCCTCATGTTATTTGAAATTATATTCTAATCTAAAAGTATATTAGCAGAAGTCAATTTTTACAAAGTAACAACTAGTTATCTAGAACTATTGTCGTCCACACGTGATATGCAGGTTTGAGGTTTAGAACAAATCAAATACATTTACCGTCCGCGTGCCGGGATACAGGGTGTTGTAAGAGGCAACTAAGTTATTGTTTAGGCACAGCAAACTGCCCCATGGGCGCCTAAAGATCGCGTATGGGCAGCAGACTGGGTGTTTCGAGAAGCAGTGATCTGTGATCCCAACGCCCATGCCCAGCGTGAGGATTATGAGCATAACCTATTAGGGGAGACCTAGTCCAGCAGTGGAGTGCAATGATAATGATGGGATGTCAAGAAAGAAATAGTGGATGAACTTTATCCGTATGTTAATGAAGCTGAAGAATAATTCCATATCTGGAATGTATTCTCAGATAGCGCAATTTTCATTATCAATTACCTGGTCAGTGTTTTTAAGGTCATATAAAAAATAGATTAATAAATGGAGCAATCTTTTAAATCTCTACAATTTTGTATCAATTACCTGGTCAGTGTTTTTAAGGTCATATAAAAAATAGATTAATAAGTGGAGCAATCTTTTAAATCTCTACGATTTTGTACTAGTTTAGTGAAGCAGAATAATCTCTAAGCATCTCTCACTTTTAGAAAAGATCCCTATCCCTATCCGAAAAAGTGCGATAGTAAAAAGATTAGAAATACTATGATAGACTGTATAATAATGTTTATCGAATCAAAGTTCACGAGTCTGATTTCAATCATGAAAGCAACAAAAGGTGTGTAAATTCCATTTCATAAGATCATATTGGAAATAGTTATCAGATAACGTAATCGTCAAAACGCAAATGTGACCCTAAAGCCTATTCATTATCTGTAGCAAGACTCGTCTTAGCTTTTTAATCACGCGCAGGTTTTAAACGAAGAACACGCGTTTATTTTTTTAATGTTTTCAAAAGGAATTAGTGGTGCCTCGTGTAACGTAGAGCGCAGGCGCGGCGACGCGTCGCAGTGCCGCCAACATTGACAGCTGTCAATCAGATTCAATATGGCCGCTGAGCCGGTTTGCCGCGCAACAAACGGGCATTGCTATCTTCGTCAAATCTGATGCAGTGGGCCCAGTATCACCAGATGCGATAGATTAGATCGAAATGACATTTCATAACATGGCCGTAATGTTTACGTTAATGTACTCAATGTTGACAGAATTCAAATCATTATAGTCAGGATAATTTCATTTGTAACCGTTATTAATATACATATGTACATATATATTCCATGGAATAAACAATAGGAAAGTAAAGCGCATTGTGATATTTGTGTATTCTTCTTGATAGAGGACTTAAAATCTCATGTTTCGTGATTCAATATTTACTCGTACTTAAATAATGAAATGAAAATTACTCTAAATCTGTTCAGGAGATGAACTTGTTAACACACCTTTTTAAATAAATAACTACATGCAATTTATATAACTATTGTCAGTGAAAATAATTCATGCTTAATAGATTCTCTTATATTAAATCAGAAAATTAAAGGACAACTCTCATAGATATAAACATCTTAAAATTGGCCAATCTTAGAGACCAATTGAATATACTTTACTGAACACCTCCTAAAATTATAAATCACATAATGATTGTATTGAATGAATGCTGAGGAAAACAATCAGTTGTTTGTCATGGGTTTTCATAAATTTATATTAGCAGTGTCAAAAAATATACATAAATAGTTATTTATACGAATGATAAAATGGATTTAACTGATTGCTTTAGCGACATATTTTATCACATTTGGTGTGAAAAATATCACTAATTATAACTAGATTAAATAATCGATCCATAAGTGTTTAACGCATATGCCCACAGCACTGGACTACCACCATTTAGAGGCAACTTAGCTATTTTAACATATACGCGTATGTACATAAAGCGGAAATTGCGAGACTAGTAATAATACTTAAGTCGCTTGCGCCGTGGACTCAGGTGACATTTTAATCCGAAAAAATGTTGTTTGCTTCGTATTTTATGTATTGACATGTCATGTATTTTTATAAAACTATTGATGATTGGTCGCGAGTTCGCGTTACCGAAGACTGTGTTACAACTGATTCTAGGAAATTATATACCTACTTAAATACGTGATGTACCTAAACGCGACATGATATGAAATATTACCAAACCTACGTGTGACGCATCTATCTATATATAACAATGGAAATTGTCTATTCTTTATAAATTTTGTAAACATATCCAAGTGCTTAATTGTATGTGTTAAATATATTTTAAAGTACGAGTATAGTCAACTTAAAAGTCGCTTGTGTGACTTTTAAAAAAAATTTTTCATTGTATTGCAGATTAATTTTTGAAAATTGAAAAAAAAATGTATTTATGTTATGTACCGCACTAATTATATAATTGCGGATTAAATATCACCATCAGCTTATCTCAATCCACTTCTGGGTATAGACCTCCCCCATGAGAGTTTTACCCATAATCCCCACACTGGGCACGTGAGTTGGGATTCGATATTAATCGATATTTAGAGCATAGAAAATTACTTTAAATTGACAAGAAAATACTAATTTATGAGAAAGGCCAAAGGTGGATTTTTTATTACAACATCGAAATATCTAGCCAGTAAGTATGTATGTACATCTGTGTTGAATAAAAAAAAAATTTTTTTCTTTTCAGGCGTACCATAGAGAAGAACAGCCAGTTATGTGATGTACGAATGCTGACCTGCGTCATAGTGACGCAATAGCTCGAGCTAGTGTTGGGCAAACCGCGTATCGATAGCCGGTGTGATCGATATAGTACCAACCACTGATGAACACTCTGATGCTGACAGCAGGCGGCCCAGTAGACGAACAATCCTGCGTTGACGGGAATATGTCTTTTTCCACTTACAAGTGAGTATATTCAATTATATTTTGCCGGTAACACCACCCACTATTCTATGAGACGTACAATATAATTGGTAAAAAGTGGGTGTATTACACTCCTGTGTTAGGCACAGGCTTCGGGGAAATTTATGTTACGTTCTATTTAATTATTTTAATTATAATTATTTACCTGTCATAATTGACATTTATGCTTGATTCTTGACACAAAATAAATAGCAAATGAGACGACATAGGTCAATTGCCGCTGAAAAATTACAAATAAAATGTAAATACATGGTTATTACAAATGAATATGTAATTTTTATTGGTTATTAATAAGATAATCACTCGATTGACCGGACTTCAACAATAACACTGTTACTACACATTCCGATAAAGTTTCTGCCTCGTTGGTCGTGTTGGTTGTAAGCGCGACTGCCGATCGGGAAGTCCTGGGTTCAAATTCCGGGTCGGACACTACTGGGTTTTTCTAATTAAGATTTAATAGTTGCTCGGAGTCTGGAAAGGTGCCCGGTGTATGGCAATAGGGTCACCACCCTATCCAAAGTGGGACGTAAACGTAACTGGTGAGACGTGGGAGTGTACTACACATCTCTGCCTCCCTATTCGGGGATTGCCAGCGTGATGTCACGTCTACGTTCCGATAACGTGTCTTTGAATGCAGTGAATATCAGATGTAGTCACAGATGCATTGCTAATTACATATAAAACGCCTTTTCTGAGGTAGGTTTTTTTGGTGAGGGCTCGATTAGCTTCGGACCTATACGAGATCCTTCTTCATGTGCTTCCGCCGATGGCGGCGAGGTCGCGGCGGAGACAGTTTCCGAAGCTAGGATGCATGTCTCACTGGCAGTCTCTCTCTACCGACTGAAACACAAAATACTCTTTTGAATTTATTTAACTAATTCACATTTAACTAAGTTGTAATATAAAATAGGCAGTGACAATCAGTGCGCTATTAGCATATCAGGCGCCCGATCCAATTTGCTATAATTACGGCCTCGAAAAATGAGCCATGTTACTCATTCTATACAGACATTTTCGCGGTACTGCGGACAACGTATAAACATTTTTTTTTCCGTTTCGACCTGACCATTTTTGTGTCCTCTACCTAACTACCGCTACCACCGCCCTATAAATGACACCGGTGACAACGTATTATCTTGGGTAGAGATGTTGCCACGGTTTATAGCACATTTTGTTAATTAAATACTCAAAAGGCGGCAACACCATAACAACAAAACGCCATTCTCAATGTACCGTACAGTGGGATAAAGCCATTTAGCCAAAGAGCGTACGTAAGAAGTTTTCGCCATTCGGAACCAGAATTCAGATGATTACTTATACTTGGAAATGGTCGGAGGCTTTCGATGGATCATTAACAGCATTACAAGATTTAATTACAACCTTTTTGTCTGACTATACCGAATTCTAGACTACGTAAAGGACAGATCCGCAACTGAAATAGTATTCGTTATAATAAATTTAAATAATTAGCAATATGAACGAACGCTTAAAAAGGGCAATGTTCAGGACTTAGAATTGAAGGCGAAACTTTATTTGCGGTTAGACGGTAAATTTATTTTATAGCCCACTTCATCGGCTTGAGGCTTCGCTTGCAAATCGATTTGCGAAAGGTCAACGTCTAAGCGCAACGTGCTGACAGAAAATAATAAAATTAATTTCATAATCTATAAAGTAAACACAGCAATTACTGAACACAAAAAGCCGTTGACCAATGAATTCGTCAGGCGGTTACAGTCCTCAATCGGGCACCTTTCATTTTAAAAAAAGAACCATACGCCATTTCATGTCAATTTTTGAATTATTCATCGTGCGAATGCGCGAGCGCATCGATTGATGCAAGTAAAAAGCGCGCGCTCGCTAATCTTCGCCGTCGTTCGCGTCTCTTCGGAGTCGTTCGGCTCCCAATGCTGCCAACCCGAGCATTTATTATTCAACTAGTTTTTGCAGTCACGCTGGGGAAGGACATAACCGAGAATGCATTTATTTGATAAATGATGTTTTTTTTGCAAAACACGAAGCTCACTAAGTTTTTACGTAATTTTTCGGTGTCAATATTTAAAGGTATCTTTTGTTATATTATATGAGCGGATCTCACCCTGTATTGAATAAACGCTTCATAAAATTTGCAGTGTTAGCGTTTCGAATAGTTTCTATGACATTATTAGAAGTCGATCCAAACTGTAATGCATTGATAGATTTGCCAATATTGATTATTGACTTAGTCGAGGTTAACTTTTTCGTACAGCGAACATTTTAATTGGACAGCTTATGACATAGATAAGGTATCGGCGCGCGCTGGTATTTGTTAATGATTCACTAAGTATAGAATGCTTTTATAATTTTTTAATGCCAATACCTAGTTAAGTGACAGGAGTAAGTACTGATGATTTTATTCTATATTCGTTGTCACTGGCCGTCAAGCCAATTACATGTAACATCGTGATGGTTGAGTGCAGAAAAAATATAGTATTCGAATTTCCGAGCGTTCATCCCCCCGCCCGTCCGTCGCGCCTCGACGCCGCGTCTCGAATGTACGTGATTGGTTTATTAATTAGGCGAATCATCGTCGGGTTCCATTTTTAAAAATAGGCGGGATTCTTGCCGTGCGACTTTTCTTTTTAATTTCGGTCGGCGTTGAACGTAATTAGAGTTACCAGTATGCTTTTTGTCATAATTCCCCCAGCAGTGATAAAGGTAACTTAAAATTCTGTTTAACATACCTAATTAACAAGGTAATCCCGAGCACTTCTTGATATATCATGAGCTTCATTATGTTTTTATGTTTGAAAACGAACACGTGATTATATTTCTTATCTACGTTATAATCCGCTCATTGCAACGGGAGTAAATTATACCGCCTAATTAAGCGCATTCCGTCTTCATTTATTCTTTTTTTTAAACATACACGTAATATTATCAAAAATACTAGCACAAATAGGCACACACAACAAATGGTTAAAAGTTTCTTTCGAATATCGAACGCGAGCGAGTGAGGTCAGCAGAAAAATAACATAAAAAGTTTGTTCGCGGTCCGTCTCGAAGTTATGTCTCCTGGTGAATACCGTTAGGATGCCATCCAAGCCTAAAATGAGATAAAAAAGCTGAAAACTATTCCAATTGCCAGTATTCGGAATCCGTTTTGTCTGCTTTACGAATTTTGAAGCGTCGTAGTAGCCCCAACTTGATACTAACGGTTATAATGGATAGACTTACAACTACTGCATACCGTTCATATCCTTTCATCATACAATACTATAAGGATAATATAAATTACATTCAGACACGGCGGTCTAAATTGGAACAGTGCAAAGCAAATAATAACATACCGAAAAAGGTCAAAATAAGAGTACAGAACGAAAGAATGTTCGCCGAGTTGCAAATAATACGCATAGTCACACACATATTTCAAGCAACCGAAACGTTCTACGTACATTTCTCCAGCGAACACGGACAGGTCGGCTGACCGCCGCTACTAAGTAAGACGGGGACATAAATTCTTCAAAGGGATAACAAAAATAAAAAATCGCGAAACCCTTTAAAAGAGCTACCGAACTATAATTTATGAGAGTGGGCTCAGCGCGACGGCCATCGTTCGAAATAATAAAAAATAAAAATAAAAAACTGTTTTTAAAAAAAGTAAAAAAAAGATCGTTTCCGAACGGAGACGCAAAACGGTGAAATTGGAAATAATTTTGCGATAGCATCGCCCGCCGGTTACTTTCAATTTCTTTATACGTTCGCAAATACGTTTTTTTTTCTTTCTTTTTTTTGTTTTGTCACAGAGTTATGGCCGAACTCAGTGGTCAGGACGAACGCGTATTATGTCGCCGGAGCGTTAGATGACCTGTTGTATTAAGTTGTATTTGAACTCATTAATCCCCTTAGCGCTACGTGTGTCATTCTTTATGACCGATAAGAGATTATTTCATTCGATTTGATCAGACCAATATTGATTTATACGATTTATTCGTCGGAACGATTTTTATGGTTTATAACTGACTGATACGTACACATTTACACTATTTATATAATTACTATTCGCTTAATAATTTATTTTAACAAATTACTGTTCGAAAAATTCTAAAGTCAAATGACCAATATAATACATGTAGTTTTATTAAAGTAATTTTTCAATCAATCAGTAATGTGGTTGATAGACATTTGACACTTAACGCCGGACTTAATCAAGTTATATGTAGGTACTCTCCCTTGAGAATAACATTTGTTAAATTAGATTAAATTTAAACCATTGAAGCTGCAAAAAATACTTGTCTTTTCATCAGTCATAACAATAATAAATGATTAAATAAAATTGAACCTATGTTAAGTTCATAAAACAAAAAAAATATCTATGAAAAAAAAAAGAATTCACCATATTGGTGTCTCATACTACACTTGTGTTATTTGTATTAAATTATCTATTAATTGAAATGAATGATTTTATTTAATTAAAAAAAAAAGTTTTTTTGTCACACCTACACATGTGGACGTTTGGCGTGACGTTTAACAAAAATGTAACCAGGATAAACAACATCCTTCAGACTTCCGAGAAGCCTGGCCAGCAGCGGTATGTCATATCACTATCGATTGATCTACAAATGTGTTGCGTGCCAAAAGCAATCATAAGTGGATTGCAAATTAGAAAGTTGCGCCGATTAAGCTCGCGACATACCGAGGACTTCGACTTAAGTGGACTAGATCGAGCTTCGGCTCATATACAATAATAATATGTTCTAGTTTAACACCAAGTACTGTAGACATCTGTGAATACCGCAAAGAGGACACAGAAACTCCAATACACTGTTTGCTTTGCCGCGATACTGATAAAAAAGCAGCGTTCATTTTTTGAAGTGTGTCGTACAACTAGATAGAACCGAATATAAATATAAATAAAACGTTCGCTTCCCTTTATATAACAGGGTTACATGATGAAGTTTGAACAAGGGCATTAAAAGCTTTAACCGGGCTGGTACTCAAAACAATATCCTCATACCGAAATAAAAAATATCTAATACATACCCAGTGTAATACCCACTTCAACATATAGAGTAATATATTCCAGCAGAAGTGACTTGCCATCCCCGCCAGTACCTGCCAGCAACTGAATGTGTTATCACCTCAGAGTATAAATAAGTAATGTGGAAAATATTCATTCTTTAATCTCCAGTCTTTTTTTAATCAGTCATATGTAAAATCAAAATACGACGAATCCTTCTGCTGCCAGACATTACAACTGGTTACACTTAAGTATTTGAGCATTATTGTCATAATTATTATAGATACGGTTTCATAACATTTTTAAAAGCATTAGAAAAATTATATCGTAGAATAAGTAAAATCGTTTTAAAAAAGTTTTTCTACATCATAGAATAGTTATTAAAGCTATGTTCATTTTTATAAGCTCTTTAAAACTCAGATATTTCTTAAGTGTTCTATTTTAAACAAAAGATGTGTAGGTACCTACGAGTACGTGTAAAATGATAAAATAGCACTGTGTACATTAATTTCAATGTTTATTTTCTTAAAGCTAATAACGTGTGCTGAAATTTTCAACATAATTTCATTACACGAACCATAAAATACACAGACAAGCTATAAAATAGGTTGTCTATGCGCATGCGCGTGATTTTTTTTACATATTGTTTAGGTTGGACGAGTGTATTCGATACGAAACAGCCAATTCTTTAAAATTAAAACAAATCAAAATTAATTTCAATATTCCTATTTTAATTAAAAATTTATATTAAGAGGCATATTTATTAACATTTAATAGCATTATACTACTGAATAGTAAATCGATAATAGTATGAATGTAAGTTCAGAAGTGTATTTAACGCAACATCATGATTGTAATTCCTGAGGAGGTAGGTAAAGCAGTGCAGTACATTCCGACGTTTCACTAGTAATGTTTAGGTTCCACTATAATAGAAATATAGTTAAATAAACGCGGTCGAGATGAGGTCGGTGCGTCGCATTTGCGGCTTGACACTCGCCGACCGCGTTCGTAATTCTGACGTAAGGAAAATGCTTTGAATGAACAATGAGAAAGGCCATGTGCTCCGTTGGTTTGGACATGTTGAGAGAATGGCTGATGAATGAATGATGAAGCAGATGCGATGCGAATGTTGATGGATGCTGGTGCCGAGGGAGACCAAGACTCACCTATCTTCATCAAATAGGCCTGATACTGGCTGATAGGGGAGTCAGACGTCTCCGAAGCCGGCGTACAGGCATGAAGAGAATAGAGATATTTCGCACTTGGTGCTCTCTGCCTATCTCGTAAGGGACCTGGCATGAAGATATTCCCATTTTACCTTTTACAAAGATATTCTTAGCGTGCTAAGAGCTAATACATTATTACAAAATTTTCATCTAACAGACAGCGCTTGGTTTTGAGAGAGACAAAAAATAAATATGTGATCATTATATTAAAACTTTTTGTTTCCACATAATGTATTATATAAACTTATTAATTATATTTTCGCAAAGAAATTTCAACATTTTTTTTACAAAATTATGACGTCCGACTTGTTGAAGATAAGATTTATGATTTAAGTTATATCGTTGGTTTTGTGTTTTTTTTTTTGTAATTTCAAATAATTACTTAGACAATGGGAGATTTTGAAAGGTTTCACACGTTTTTATCACTATGAAGGGTTAATTAGAATATCACGAAATAGTGTTTGTTATTTGGCAAAAATACTTGAAAGTGTTGTGTGTGTGAGAGCGTATGTATGTATAATTAGCTTGCAATGTAACCTTTGCACGGAGCTATAAAAACTTAAGTAACTTATAAGTGTATTGAATACAAATTTTACTTGTACCTTCGTTGCTTATAGTTCAGTGACTTTTAAATATCTCGTACTAGCAGTAGGTACCTACTACACTCCTTTGCCTGCCTACCCTGTCGGAACAATACAGGCGTGATATGTTAAATACTATTCT
>DWDV01002365.1:0-11702 GCA_018245615.1 Mimoniades ocyalus
TGCACGCTTAGCCAGGAAGGCAGGTTACGGCCTTTTAATCTAAGAGGAGACTCATGTCCAACATTGGAACGATAAAAGGTTGATGGCAATAATGAAATCGACTTGTTGTTTTATTACGTTGCTGATCGGTTATGACACTATGTTCACTGGTATATATGGTACATTACCTAAGCTGTATACGAGTGTGTTGTCGCAAGTGCGCTGCGACGTTGTGTCTCTGTCACAGCGCGTGTGGTAGGGGTGCATGGAGCGCGGGCAGTGGGTAACACCTGCAATACCGCGGCGGAATGGGGTTAGTTGTTAATGTTATAAATCATTTATAAACTACACAACCTCGTGTTGAGGTCTGAATATTTTCATTCACTGGCATTGTTGTACATTGTAGGCGTGGTATATTTTTCGAGTATTTGTACATATCTTGCTTTTCTAAAAAGGCATCCTTGATGTTAGTGTCGAAAAAATAAAAATGTTGAAATTTCATTCAATCTAATATTTTATTGAATATTATTATATGATGAGATGGATTGGATATTGAGGGTTTCAGGTTTTGGAAGTATTCGTTTCTGAAGGTATAGTAAAGCTGTTAGACTTTTCCCAGCAGTCGGAAAAGCCTTCTTGTTAGTTTTATGTTTTTATATTTTATTTTAACTTACAATACAATACAATGCTACCTACTCTCAAGTGCTGAAAATTAGTCATAGTTTTTCATAATTTTTCATTTTATTGCGCAGAGGGTTCCAGCTCCGATTCTTGGTCTTGATATTAAGAAGGTATTTAGACAAAATATATAACACAAAGTGTGTATTTGTATACTCGTGTTTCCGTGTCCATTATGCCTACCACACAAACACACCTTACATATAGATTAAGAGGTGTTAAAACAAAAAAGGCATTTAGCGTTTGTAACAGCCATGGCTACACTTATGGTAATACTTACTTATATAACGATGATTCGCTTACAAAAAATAACATTGTCCAATACACGAAAACGACACTTACACCTGCCTTGGTACAACAGACATCTCTGGAGGTACTCGAAACAGTCGGCGGTGGAGACGACACCGATCAAAAACAAGAGCAACATCGTTACCCAACAGCGTCGATCGGGCGTATGCGGAACAGAGGAACACTTTCCCACGCAGGTCGCACGACCGTCATTACGCGCTGTTATTGTTTACAGTGACGACTTGTTTCGCAAACTCTACATCAGTTACATGCACAATGAGACATGTACATTAATTCAATTGATTCTTTTTTAGAGCGTTTGTTCGTGAGTGTTGAATTAAAAAGCAATGAACCATGTACATTGCCTGGTTACTCCAAAATAAGCAATGTATGTAAGTATATACATGATTCGAGCAATTCATAATTCGCATTCATGTTTGATTGTATTACATAAGCTCACATCTTTGTTAGTTCGCAAGTAAAAGAAGGAACTATAATTAATAAAACAATATTGTTTATTTCTCTGCTGAAAGGTCCAATAGTCTCTAAGGTTAAGCATTTCGAAAACGGTCCTTTGCGTCCACAACCGTTATAATTGGTAATGTAATCATGCGCTAAGTTAAAATGACATGATATGTTTTCCAAGGTGACAGTTTATTTCTGCACTAATAATAAATGTGTTGAAGTTTAAACTATTTACAGATTCTAAAACGTTCAGTGTATCTAATGGAATACAGAATTGAGCTATACCTAACTAATGTTCCTATTAGGAACATGCTTAATGTGTACTTTTTTTCAAAAAGAAGTTACGCTTACTAAAGTAATATAATAACAGAAATCACAATGTGATCTGCACAATCGATTTCCGTAATAAGGACGGACAGCTTTTGGATTGTTGTAGGACCTAAAAATAGAATGACAAACGACCTAGGCTTAATCGCACCTGAGGAAATTGACGGCATCCAGCTGCCATTACAGCCGTGTATTATATCACTGTAACTAGTTATTCAACTCGCAAAATTTTGTTGAGAAAAGTAGCGAGTTAGCAAATGCTGACAAACGAGCTCGAATCACGAACGCGCGCTGCCCTAATTCAGAATAAAATGTAGGTGAGTGGGCGTAGGCAGGATACGCATTGAGTGTTTTGACAATTATTTAGTTACGCGCGTCATTTTGTTAAATATTTTGACGTCTGTTGCAGGGTGTGTATAAGTCGGGCATGATCGCCGTTTAAGTAAGGAAATTCTTAATACGAAGAGATGGGCAGAGAAGTGCAGTACACTCTCACATTTCACCAGTTACGTTTACGTCCCACGGTGGTATAGACGGTGAGCCTATTGTCATATATGTACATACCAGGCAAATATCCAGACTCTGAGTCACTACTAGTAGATCTAAGTTAGAAAAATCTAATAGTGCCTGACCCGTGATTTGAACTCAGGACCTCTCGATCAGCAGTCGCGCTTACAGCCAACACGACCAACAAGGCATTCTACTTGATATGGAAAGTATAAAATAAAATATAAGGTACGTACAAATTAGTAACACTTGAAATGGTAACTACGCGCCTGGCACGAAGCAACTTCCTAAGTGTTGTTTTAACTCCAATCGAATTGATAAAGCTCATTAAATATATGAGGGATTATAATTTTTTAAGCTTTAAATGACAGGCACCACACATGGATATCATTCGATTCAAGGTAATACGAAGTTCAAATAGATTAGCGCCTGGTACAAACCACCACGGTTAAAATGGTTTATGGCAATAAAATGTAAACGATAATAATTGAACTAATTATACCATAAAGAAACCAGGAATCGTGAAGCACATACCTGAGGGGGCAGTTAAAATGCTCTACGCGAAATGACTCTACCTAGTAATACACAAGCTTGCTAAGTTGAGATAGGGACGCGCCTGGCACCGAGCCGCCCCGGCTGCCGTGATGATAACGCCATAACCATAAACCTTATGAGATCGCTAAATGATATTATGCTAGGCGCAAATACGATGCGAAAAATGATATGTATCAGCGAAACTGTTACAGAAATAGGATTCTATTTGAAATTGGATCCAGATTACTCGAAGGTGCTCTTGGATAACATAATTGTGATTCGTACTGTATAAACATCCCATTATAGTTAGACGATCTATTCATATGGATCAGATTGTACCAATCGTAAATCATATCTTCTTGATAAACAACTTTATCATCACTAAAACTTTATCAACAATTTTTTTTTAAATAACTAACGCTTGTATCAAAAAGCGTTTTGTTTGGAGTTTCATGAATACTTCTATTTTAGACTTACGAGTAACTGTCTGCCAGGCGTTAAACGGTGTGACAAGTAAATGTAATAGGTTATGGGGTCACCCAGCTTATGGGGTCTTCAGTCGTTTAAATGTTATCTTTAGGCAACATGATACCAAAACGCTAGCAGGGAAGACTTAGTAACGACGATAATCCTGTGAAGGTTTATTCGTCGAAACAAAATTGGACAGCTTAGGAGGTTTATTGACCTTTGTGAAGTCGTTATTTCAGAGAATTTCATTACTCACCCAATAGGTTAACACTCATAGGGCAGACGCCAGGCTTGGAAAGCAGCGAAATAACGATTTTTGAAAGCTATTTTAACACAAAAGTTACGATTAAAGAAAGTAAATTTTTATGTTATAATCTATACAACAGAAGTTTTTACTTTTTTAATTCAATGAACTCTAATTTGTTTATAAATGTTATATTCAAATATCCGTTCTTTCTACAAGATCGCTTGAAAGATTTCATGGCAGCGTGCCAATGTAAAATTTAGTTTTGAGCTGTAAGTATGATAGGGCTTCGAAGTTTCTGAAACTAACAATTTACTGCGAATTGGAGCCTTCAAACTTCGATAGTCGGCTTAATGATTGAAGCTTGAAAAACGTTATCGAATTGTTAAATCAAGAAGATTTATAATATGTTTTACATTGCGCTAAACGAAATTGGACTTAACAAAAACGTTATCGTTGGATACCACGATATGACAAGAACAACAGAACTGACTACAGATATTGAACAAATGGTCAGAATAAGACATCTTCCCTGACTTTGCTGAAATTAGAAGTGAATCAAATTAGATCGTTTAAGTGCCAGGACGATGGTAGGCAAATAATCATTTGTCGTTGTCTTAACTTAAGGTTTTTGTCCCGTGGGTTTTCTGAAATTCTTTCAAACTATCTAAATGTCAATGCATTATTGTTGCACCTTTCATATTTACATGATGGACTATCTACTACTGCTATATTTAGCATATGACTCTAGATTTTGAAGGTTTAGTTTGCCGCCACATCTTGACTGATATTTGACTATCCCAACATACATTCAAAGAGTTGTTAAACTATCCATTACGTAAACACTATACCTAATATGTTTTTGTTCTATAATACATTTAATTTGTTTGTAAGAATATAATGTTAATAATATTTAAATTTAGCCGAGATATTCTTCGTTTTTTAAAAGCGACCTCGCTACAAAATTTATTGATTATAGGTAAATGGTTCTGAGATTAATTATTGTGAGCTAGCTTCACCGAACCTGCTCTTTGGAGATACGCGTTTACGCGATGTTCAGCCTATCACTGAAATCAGAAACAATTACTCTTCTCAAGGTTACTTCTGACAATATTGAATGTTGGTATTGCGTGAAGAGTTGACGTTCCCGAGTTTTTATACGATGCTTTGTTGGACAAGTTTAATCGATCTCCGTAATATTTTTGTCAAGGTTATAACAACTGTAAATTTATGGGCTCAAGGCCCTAGCAACCCTTATAACACATTTAACACGAGTAAATAGATGCATGTGATTTTGAGGTAACCTTCACGTTTTACAAGTTGGTAACTGTTTTATTCCAGAATTTACAAATTTACGGATTTATATTTCATTTATTTCAAAATTTTATTAGCGAAATAATGAGCAAAATCGTAATCATAGTTGGTAACACTTAGCAGTAACGGAAAGCAAATAATACTTTTTTATTTCAATATTAGAATTATGGGCCAGCTGGCCAGTAACTTAAGCAAATATACAATATTATGGTTACAAGTAATATAAAATCGTGAACGTTTGTGTTCGGCAAGGGCAAAATTTGGTGTTGAGGCCAAACCTTTTAATACATAAAAAATATTTAGGCAGTTTGTAAATAATTAGGTACAATAATGCATTGTAATTCTGTATTAAAATTTTATATCTGTGTGTGTTTTTAATATTTGCTATTATTAATAATTATCATGATTTAATACTTAACGCATAAGTATTTAAAGTAGTCCGATAGTCATGAACTTAGATTTATTGAACTTGAACATCTTCAAAATGGACGCTGTAAAATTTTCGATATTAAAAGTACCGTACAATTCTATTAAGTGCAGTCGAATATTCATTAAAATACTGAACCGTGTCGTGCTCAGGTAAAATTCTTACAAATGAATGTTTTTTTCTATTTTTTACGTTTCTGGGGACGAGCACGTATTTCCAACGTGCGTCTAGTCTAAAATGTCTAGACTACACGGTACATCGTAGACGATTTACGGTTAAAAGTCTTTAATGGAATGTTGATGGTTGTATAGAAATTCCAAAGCTTTCAAGTTAGGTAGTGGAGGAGAGAACTCGCATTTAGGTTATAAATTGCAAGTTATTTGCGACTTCATTGGCATTTATTAAATACCAAAAAAAAATTACTTTTATTTGGTCGTGTTGGTTACAAGCGCCACTACCGATCGAGGAGTCCGAGGTTCGAATTCCGGATCAGGCACTCTTAGGTTTTTCTAATTTAGATTTTCTAGTAGTGGCTCTTAGTCTGGATATGTGCCTGGTGTAGTAGTGCCTGAAGGTAAATAATTCCAGCATACATTATATTCTTGTAACTCTAACAGTTAATGCAAAGCACGCCAAATTAGCTCACAGCTGATAGAGTTTTTCCGACTTAACACTTATTGTTATATTTTGGCCAATCTACACAATAATACTGTAAAGTTTCATTAAAATTCATGCAGTACTTTTAGCGTGATAGAGTACCTAAGAGTCATATAAATTCACAAATAAACATTCACAATAATAATATTATTAGGATTAATAAAAGCTTTGAAATGACGTAAATAGGTAACATGTATCGTATTTAGAAATGTCTAGCGCATCTCCCTGAACCTGACATCTGAACAACTCGTAGCGAGCGTTCTGTTATGTCAATTACCTCGATGGGTACGAAATAATAATAGCCAATGGCCTTTTACGACAACGAATATAGCATTGATCTATATTGAGTAACTATCACGTGTGATTATTTAACATTAAGGGCGACATTCCCTTGCACCGGTACGCATTCCTGTCATGGCCAGCCGGTTCGCTAGGCGCGGGAGAATCGAAGCGAATCGAGTTCGTGAGAACAATTGAGAGATTCAAAGTTTTCACTATCTTATTAGATGAACGGTCGACTATTGTTCGTAATCTTCATTCGAACTCATCGCTTTCACTGCAAGTGACCATTGGAACAACGAGATGCTTTAATTGTAAGTCGTTATCAATTTATGTATCTGTTTAAAAAGCTTCCTTAAGTCTAAAGTATTAAGGCTTGTATTAATGGCCAAGTACGGATCTTATTTTGTAACTGTTATTTGTGTTAATTTGACTCTTGCATTTTATAAATAATAAATCTTTGGATTAATATATTTAAGATCATGGCCCTAATCCCCAAAGAGACAGGCAGAGGCGTATGTACACTCCAGCGTTTCAACAATTACGTTTGCGGCCCACTATACATAGAATAGGGGTGAGCCTATTGCCATACACCGGGTATTATTTCAGACCACGAGCTATTACTAGGAATTATGTTAGAATATCCAATAGTAATACCTCATGATCTCTCGATCAACAGTCGCACGCGCAATCACTCGATCAACGAGGCAGTCAACGACTTGGATTAATAGATTGTTATAATAATGGCACATAAATAATTTTCTAGTGATAATGCGCTAATTCGCTAATGTTACGTCTCTATACAACATCAATTTATGTTTTTAAAACACTGCAGTACTTATGGGTTTAATTAAGTTCAGTTGATAGTACATTTCTTGGTGACAAATTAACATTACATGATTTACATTTCTTCATTTTACCTGCACCGTCTCCGATGTACCCATACTTATGCGTTAATGTAATAAATGGCAGTTATTGCAAAACCGTAGTACAAAAATGGATATAGGATAATTTCGAAAACTATTTCCGTTATCGGGTATTGAAGGAAATAGGGGGAACAGAGATAGAGAAATGACAGGCAGTTGAAAACTGCTAGCGGAAAACTTTTTCCTAAAGCGATATCGAATTTCCCCTATCTTTTCAGCCTTGTCGTCCACTTAGTACGTTCGGAAAATATAATTTCCGGAATTGCAACACCTTGCCCAAGTCAGTTTTGTTTGTTTGTTATAAATTGAAGTTGACAAATTGGGTACGTTTTATATTGTGACATATCATCATCAACATCCGTACCGTTTTTGGTGACGTCGATTTAGACTTCGTTGGTGTCATGTTGGTGTTATGGTCCGCTCTTATGTGGCTTGCAAAGCCGAATTTTTTTTTTTAAAGTACGAGTACATCTACAAGGAGCGCATTGGTTTGCCAATGTGACGAATATGTTAGTATTCCGAAATTGTGCGTTCTATATTTATGATTTATTGCCATTTTATTAGCGTATTTTTACTTGAATATTTGAATTATTTATTTAAATTAATTGAAATTAAATTTGGCGCTATTTCATGTTAATATTTTGTTACTTGTAAGGGAAGTTGCGTATTTATATCACAACATATAAGAGAACACGAAATAAACAGTGAACTTTAAAACGAGTAAATGTAAAAATCTTGACGTAGGTAATAATTAAAAAGTTGAAAGTTTAAAAATTTGCAGCAAATAAAATTACTCGCAGAAAACTTAAGGCTTCTTCCGAATCACATAACGATTTTCGTTTCCTTTTAAACTCTATCTGCTAGTTAGCCGAGAAAATATCATTTCCGGAATTGCTTGGATTGGATATCTCGGTCGACATGTTTTTGTTTTTAAACAGTTTCTTTCTCATATTATCAAGCGGCTGCCGTGATATGTATGCTGCAAAAATGTTTGTAGGTATATGGATACATATATACATAATATGTGTAATAGAAGCTCGAATCTTTGAACTATATTAATAATGCCTACAGTACTTGATGTTATGTTTTTCAACGTATTCGTATATAATAATAGTATTGGCTTTATTAAACGAAATTGATATTTATTGAAATTATTTTTTAAATTTGTACTGTGTATAATTAATGAAAATTGGACATTCAACCTTTTTTATCAATTTTTTTTAAATTTTTGTTTCTTCTTCTAACTTTGGCATATAATGTTACCCAACTAGCACGTAGTAGCCCCCAAGAGTACCTAATCAGTGTTTAAAGCACTAAAATTCCAAATAAAGATTCCTTTGTACGAATAACAACTGAATTATATACTTCGTATTCATCAGTTTATTACATACGTAGGCAGATAATAATCCGGCAACACGTCTGTGCGCGTTTAACTGGACATTATCTCCCTCTCATATCTGATCTACAACGGGAAAAGGACGGCAATAATCATTCGTCTACCTTTCAGGAATGAATGAATAGACTAGTTCATATAAATGAAAATTGCAATATCCCGTAGAGCAAGATGACCGGGCCGTTACGACTTGTTATGTCAAGGTTGATGTAATAATGTTGCCTCATTACAAACTATCCCTGCAAATAGGTATTTCCGACAGTGATATAATAGACATTTTATATTTAACATTGAACGGTAATATTGTAAAAAGTTGATAGCGTTTGGTGTATAATTATAGTTGCTACATAATGTCAACACATTTTTTGCCATTTCATATAATAAATAAATTAAAGCTTGCAATTTTGGTCTCTACATCAGATCTAGTACCGCGGACCAGACCGTTTATATTTTTCGTGATCTTTATTAATTGATCGTCATTAAATTTGGGTACGTCAATTTTAATAATTTTAGATAAATATATCGTCGTCACAATGAAATACGTCTGCAACATCTAACAAGTGTCGAGATAGATTGCTTTTTTTTGCATGATAACATAGGCTGTTATTTTTTTAATAACAAATATTGAATTGAATTCCAAATTAAAGATTTATTGTAATTATTTTACTGTCTGGGGCGCACTAGCCATTCCTAACTGGGCCTTTAATTTATTTCAACCGTACACAACTGCATATTTTTTACAATAGTAGGTTTGTATGTTAGAGTTGGCGTGATCAATGCACATATTTTACGTATGTGGCTCGGTCTGTCTCTAAAGTAAGTCGACCGAGGAATTCCTATTCAAATTCATTCAGCTATATTTATATGATATTCTTAATGTAAATATCTCAATTATAACAATCGATTGTTTAATGCTTACACAAACAATAACAAAGTTCAAATTTGTGATATTTTAGTTTTTTATCGTTGATAGTTAATGATAATCTAAAATTGAATATTGTTTTTTTTTGTTAAGGTACACTATTTTAATAAAGGCATAGGCATAATGTAGAATATGACACCTGTCAAGCAATGGAAACTGTTACAAAAATTATTAGTTTTCATAATTAATACGCTTGTCAAGTCAGATCACAAACAGCTGCGTTATTTCTACATTAATATTTTTGTGTTTTCACCTTGTTATCTTGGTTTGGAAGAGCGTAGTAATGTCATTAATCTAATTTGGGTCAGATTTTTATAAAAAGTTTGTGACATCGAAAAAATGCATTTTATAAATTATATCATATTTAAACTTTATTAAGGAAGTTCCCTTTATATACAATTCTCATTTTTAAAGCCCTTTGTGTTTAGGAAATTATAATTCTCACCTATTGTAATTAAAATTGACACATTAGTGATAATATTAATCGTTTAATATCAAAACACCTCATTTTATTCATGTCGGTCTTCGACCTTTCCGTGAGAATTAAAATGTTTAATTGTATTATTATTAAATTTGAATTCTCAAAAATAATTACACAATGGAAATTATGTTCCGCTGTTATCTTAATGAAAGACAGTTGTATTCTTTTCATTGCAGCATGACAATGAGAACGCCGAAAAAACACTAAGTTACTAAGTTACACATGAAAATAAGGAATTTGGAAAGAACAAATAGTAGAGGTTTTAATAGATTATAGAACGGTAAAAAAGAGAAAAAGTAAATAAACACTTGATTTGATTTGATTAAAATAATTAATTTAAACAATTAATTTGATTTAAATAATTTTGGCAAAATGTATACCTAATGTAACACCTATTAATATATTTATATAATAATTCTTAATTTACCATTACAATATCTTATCATTTCTGTATTTTTTAAACTGTAACGCGGTAAATGATGAAATAATGAAAAAGCCTGCAACGGTTTATGAAAAACATGTCATTAGCATTCGTGAACTTTTATGTCAACAATAAATCCGCCCAGTAACTTTTAACCTACATTGTACATCCGATTGTAAGAATACAACTTACCCGGGTATAAACGATCCATTTGTTTGTGTCAAATAATTTTGCCTTTCCCGTCCGCTGACGTCCACCCACATTATCGTATTTTATAACTTTGTTTATATTATACGTAAACAAACCATCACGCGCCTAAATTTCGCGTTTACGCGGCAAGACGTTTCCCGCGACTACGATGTTTCACCCGCCACTACAGAGTAGAGTACACGATACTACAAGGTTTAATAAAAGTTGTATCGAAAGAGCATGCGTTGGAAAGTTCGAGTGCGCGCGCAACATGTAAATGCGACGTTAAGAAGCTGATTTAAATAACTTAAGATAACTAAACATGTTAATGGTGTTATGCACTTGCATAATTCATTACATCCAAACTGACAATAATACGAGAAAGTTCATTAATTCGCGTGGTCGTCTTAAAGTGACATCAAAACGGTACATTCAAATGTATTACAGTAGTACCTACCTACTTTTTATTTAGTTGAATTCTAGTTTCTTTAGCCTAGAAAGTAGGCAAAGGATTAAAATGAAGATGAAAGAAACGTTTTATTATTATTTATTAATAATCGCATTCAGTTACGGACTAAGACTGGGCCTGAAACGGCAACACTAAATGAAACCCCGGTCATCTCAGAAATTATAATGTATTTATTATAACCTACATTCGGCACAATATTTTAGATATAATGACTACCAGAATCTAAATGCTCATAGTGAGTATACTTTACGCTCTAGTAATCATTATACATATCTGTATAATGAATACATATCAATCTGGATGAATCAATTAGGAAATACAGATAGGAGAGTAGAGTGAAAATAAATAATAAGTAATTAAGTAAAACGTGACGATAATTTTAATATGTTCATAATAAAGTGTTTAAGAAATATAATATTCGGTCTTTCTTGTAATCTTCGTTCGAAATGGAGTTCGAGATACCTATCTCCATTTTCTACAAAATACGGTACAGTTTCTATAAAATAGATAAATATCCCTACAAGTTTTATTACAACTAGTGGATGACCGAGGTTTGCTCCGTATTTTTTTTTTGGTAAAACTCATCGCCTATTCCATAGTGTGACTTAAAAGTAACTGGTGAAACGTGGGAGTGTGCTACATTTCTCTGCCTATCTCTTCGAAGATTGCAGGCGTGATGGTACGTTCTTATCAATTACATATTGATGAAATAATATGAATAATATTTTTCTATC